>VZTL01086063.1:0-15118 GCA_013400535.1 Scopus umbretta
GCTGAAACCAGGACAGTTGTTTACACTGAAATACTTAGAGGCACCTTTTACATCCAAGGATTTGAACTCTACAAGCCATTTATTAGATGAGATGAGAAAGGAAATCTCAGTTTGTGAGAGGGACGGTACTGATTTGAAAAGATCACTTGTGTATGCGCCATTGCTTCTTTATTCAAGTGACCATTAAATTTTTGTTACTATGTTGTATACTAAGAATATTAAAGTCCTCCTCATTAAAAGGAGAGAGAACGCTGAGATAGGTATTATAATAATGTTCTGTGTATTTGATGGACACCACTGTGGAAGCTGAAGAACTATACAGCTGTCTTTTGATGGAGATGTCTAATGGTTACAAACTACTGGGTAGAGTTTGACAGGCATTAGATTTGGAATGCATCTTAATTCCTTTAGAGTCAGTGGTCACTTTCTGTTATTTAATTCAAAGGTCCAACATACAACAGTTTTAACCAAGTGCAATCTTTGCCAAGAAAACACTGAATGAGACGATGTGAGACATGGTCCGTTGCATAATTCTCTTGCTTAAAAGGAGGTTATTGCAACATGTTAGCAATGTTCAAGCAAAAAAGCCAAGCAAAGACAACTCATCTGATAGTTCTTTCCTCTCTCAGCTTATTTTTAGTTTGGTCCCCATCCAAATGAGAACATTATGATTACAGACTAATATACCATTTAGTATGGGTGAGCATTCAGAAAGCAATTAATGCTTAAGGAAATATTTTCAAACAGCAAGGATTTTATGAACTTAATCCTGAAATACTCATCATCTGCAAATACTTAAAAATATTGAATTATAATAATTCTACACTCTTGACCTGGGAGGACCTTTTATCAATCCTTCTGCCTCTCCTCCCTAGAAATATTGCCTTTTATTATAGTTTTTAAATTTTTTCTTAATTACAAAACCTGTTAATAATTTTATTTGGTTTTACATTAGGGACTTTTTTCTTAGAAAATTCCCATTAGTCACAAAGTAATTTTCTGTTAAATCATTTATTGACGGAACATATTCAAAGTCTAATTCACAATTCTTGCTTTTCTAACATTTCAGTCATTTAGACAGAGGTCCAAGGCCTAGCTTTCATTCTGGTGGAGAATAATGATTAAACCTAGAAATATTAACTGCAGAAACATACAACTGACAGCAACGTTAAGATGACCAATTATTCACTACACTGAATGGCCTATAGCCACTTTAAGCCTCTCTCTGTTTATTCATACTTTTCCCTAAAGATGCCACTGAAAGTGTTCAGAAACAGGAATGATTTACTAAACTCAAACTTGTCAGACAAGGCTGTGATCAATTGCATGATAATTGTAAATGAGAATTCCCAACATATCAATCCAAGAAACATGGAGCTTGCACTGCATTTATTCAAGTCATGTGGTAAGAACTGTGCAACACACATTCAAAGAAAAAAAGATTGAAAACAACTCTCTGGGGTAGTTCAAGACAAATTTTGACAAAACCTAGTTCAAACAGCTGTAGTTAAAACACAAGGGCTTGCTAAGCTGGAAAGATCAAAAGACCTATAACAGAGCAAGACTTATAAAATGTTTTACGTAATCTGATGCAATTTTGACATTTTGCATACAATTGCCATTTACAGAAAAAAAAGCTTTAGACAAAGGAGATCATAATGGAATAGTTTCCACACATTCACAAAAGGTAAAAAGTGAAAGTGCAAGCATGAAATGTGAAGAAAATAATCTTTTTTACATATTATATCTGACAAACTTAAAGTGAGGTGTCCTCACCTAACATTTCACCTCAGCAATGAAGATCAGGTAGCACTGTGACTCTGTAGCAGAGAAGCAGCCTGCTGGACGACTCCTCTCAACTGCAGGATTGCAACATTTCATCAGTGAAACACAATAGGAGCTGCTCAGCTGAGAATCACAGGAGATTCTCCATGCCGTTTGCTTTCCGACTGAGGATTTCACTCTCCAAAATCATTATACAGCCTGATTTGGGAAATTTGCATCACCTTTAAATTGCAGCTGCTGTAATTATTTATGATTTTGACATTTCAGATTATTAAAGCTGATCACTCTTCATATATTGGCCTAGCTCAATGAATACTTAAAGCAAATTTCAGTGTAAAGACATAGCTTCATGGATTACTTTCAGTCATCTTTTCCCAGCAGTCTTTCACAGTATAAAAGACAAAACAACTCCTCCACATCCATCAAATTCATGACTGAAAATTATCCATTTGAAGTGACAGAACTAGATGAATGTTTTGTCAAAAGCTTTCCTGATTTATTACTACTCTGGTTTACATCCCCAAATGTTCCGCTGGGACAAGCAAAGATTATGTGAGGTATTCGTCAGGAAAGATTTTGGCTCTCTGTTTTGTTTTTGAAGGAAGCAACAATAAAACATTTTTAATGGAAAAAAGATGAAAGGCAGAGATGAAAGCCTGTTGTGACATCTGCACAGAGCCCTGCTCTGAATCCCTTCCTCAGCAAACACCTGCTCCGCTTCCTCGGTTCTGTTCAACTCCACAAGTGGGTCATTATAGTCCATCACATCCCAGCATCAGAGACACAGCAACAGACCACCAAAAAGGCATATTCAATCCTTTCCATGGAGGCTATCCAAAAGACAACACCCATCTTTTATATTCAGTTACATTATTGGAAGGGTTATGATAGGTATGACTTGAAGATAGTAGGGAGTTTTCCAGCATAACTGAAAAACTAGATTTGTCAGCTTCAACATTTTTAAACGTAAAAGGAGCCAAACCAAAAATAAATCAGACAAGCAGTGTTTGGAAAAACAATGTACTGAAAAACATTTTCCATAGTGCTACCTTATAAATCATAAAGCAACTAAACAAATTAAGGCCAGTTGCTCTTTTCTTTTCTTTTTTGTTTTAGAAATCTTTCACCTTTTTTAGTTTACCTTTTCAATTCTAAGTAGGTTCACTTGTACGTATACATAGTGGTGTATTTTTTCATTACAGTAAGATGAACTGATAACTGGAACTCAAATCGTAATACAGAGTAGCAAAACAACTGATCAAACACATACTGGGACTGGCTCTTCACAGGTTTAAAGCTACATATATGATTAAGTAATCTTTTGATTCTGATCAGTAAGAAGGATCAAATTAACACAATATAAGATAGATGTATTTTGTATTTACATTAATGTCATTTTAATGGGTTGGGGTCTTACAGCCTGCCTTACACAGCTATTTAGGAAGTTCATTAATAATTAGCAGACTTGATAACTTCTGGCTGTGGGAGAAAGACACCATAATGTGGGAAGAGATGGAGCTGGAGGATGGCTGCCTGTTTAATATTCAGATAATTAAGAGTGTTGGACAGATGAGTATCTGCTTGATTCATTCATTCTTTTGAAGTCTTCAAGTAAATTATGTAGACCACTTTTGACAGTGAAGAATATATTTCCTTTCAGAAAATATGAAGCAATAATCTATTGTTCCAATGCTGGAGTGCTGAATGAAACTAAGTGGTAATGATTTTAGAAAACATAGTATTGAGGGACAAACCCAAACCTCCCAATAGTAGAGAATTTAACTGTGGTCTTTTTAAACTTTTATACATTGCTTATGGTCTTTTTGCTTCTTACAGTTCTTTTTCATATAGAAAAAGAAATAAAAGTAAATTATTATGTTCTAGCCTTGAAATCAATAGCCGAATTCACATTGTTTTCCGGGTGCTGGATTTCACTAAGCCTTTTTAATGTTAGATTCTTACGACTATAAGCTGTGGTCTGGAAAAGACAGAATACTCCCTTTTCTCTTAGTTGTCAGTCAAGATGTAGAAAAAATATAATCTAGACATGTTCCGTAAAGTTTTAGTGACTTAAAACTCTAAGCGAACTTAGAATGCAAGCTACAAAAGGCCATTTTGCCCTCAGCAAGGATTTCACTTAACTTTTTCTTTTCTCGAGCTAAGCATACCAGATTCTCATGCACCGCCAAAATTTACGAACACTCATACTCTTCTGTGATGATGAAACCTGTCTCTTAGCACCACCTTCAAGCAGTTGCCACAGCTCTTAGAGGACACCACACTTCTCCCCATTATTCAGTCCTCCTGTGGAAGGCAACCATCTGTGAGACACACTCCTGGCCACCTGCTGCCCCAGCCAGCTGTTTCGATTGTACACTGCAGCTGCCACCTATGAAAGTAGCTAAAAGCCAAAAACACTCAAGCAAGTGGGAAACCGATTGGCAGGTTGCCAGAGACAAGAGAGGTGGATTAAAACTCCAGCACAAAAGCTGACAAAAAAAAAGAAAAAAAAAAAAGCCATGTGTGAAACACAGTAGCAAGAGGTAAACACAGACTTTCAGCAAGCAGAAGGGCCCAAAGGGGCTCAGCAGGTTTCTTTCCCCTCAAGCAACTTTTCTGCTTTGCTAGAACCAGTTTAATAACTTCTCTTCTCACCATAGCTCCAGGGAATGGGAAAACTTGCTCCAGCCTTCTCCCCTCCCAAGAACTCTGATGGAAAAAGACTAGAATCAGAGTGAATTTCTAGAATGTAATGGGGCAGGGTAAATGTTCCCCATGCCTCATGGACACTAGGAACTCTTGAAATAAGATTAAAATGGGGTTTAAGTGGTACATGGGTCCTGTGCTGGCACTGTATGCATGGGCAATTTTTAGTCTCCTGGAGAAGGGGAGTGCATTCAACAGTATCAATATGGAGTTGAAACACTGATGGATGCAGATGGCCCAAATTCCTCAAGGATTTAGAGAGGAGAAAAGTCACACATGATAAGACACCCCCGCCACACACACACACACACAGGGTGTAAGATCAATTACCTTTTCACTGTAAGTAGCAAAATTAAAGGGACAAATCTGCAGCAGATCCAAGCAAAGAACAGACTGAAGCTATCCTGATTTACAACAGCTAAAGTTGTGTTGCAGGAATGAATATACTATCTGTTCTGTCCACCTTCATCAGTTGCTGTCCCATAATTTTTAAAGAATTCTTCAGACAAACTGACCACTGCTTGTTGGAAAGGAACTAATAATTTACTATCCAACTTTTAATATTAAAAAGGTGATGAGCTGGTACAACATTGTTGGGTAACTGCTTATCTCTGGTGTGCAGGGAAATTGAATCAATTTTAAATAATTGAGTTATTATTATAAATTATATTTGTCATTAAAATAAGTTAGTGTTGACAGTCATCACCAGTTATGGTAACTATTTTGTAGATTTACAATAGTGTTGTAAACCACGGAAGTTAAAATCAGCTGATTTTTCCCCTGTGGCTGTGAAATCACATCACCAGTTTTCTGACTTACTTTAGAGTCTTCTTTTGCAAGTTTTATCTTTGGCAAGTACATTGTGCACAGTGTTGTATGTTTTAATAGTAGAATGGTAATGTAATGAATTGCAATTAAAAATTAATATAATCTTGTTACTAAAGTTTGTTTTAACCAGTCCTTGCTTCTTGATTGCTAATTTGCTAATGAAACAGAATGCAACACTTGAGAATAAAATGTTACCTAATCACATTTCTTAAAAGAAGTTATGTAAGTGTACATGCACACATGTGTTCCCCACATTATTAAGTCCTTCAGCTTCTTTTTAAAATCTCTTTAGAGATAGGTGGAAGAAAACCTCTGTTTTCCATTACTTCTATAAGGACTGAAATTCTGTTTGTGAAGGAAAGCCTTTGTTAATTAATTAAGGCTTTATTAATACAAGCTAGGAAATTACTGTTAAATTTTGCAAATAGAATTTATGACTTGGAAAACTGCCTTTTAAATTACTGAAACAGGAATATAAATAATTACATATATTGAAATGTTACGCAGAAAATGGTTTACTACTGAAGAACATGGTAGAGCAGAGTAACCAAAGAAAAGAAGCGTATAGCAAGATGAATACAAGAAGCAAAATTTTAAGAGATATGTGCCATATTTAAATTCTCAGTTTAAATTGAAACATTTGAACAAAGAACCTAAATAAAAGAGGTACCTCAGCTCCTTCCACTAAACTGAATGGGACAACTAGATGCTTGCACAATTACTTTGTGCAGCTAAACATATATATTAAACACATAAGTTTAGTCAGACCGTTTAAAACTTACCAAATTTTGAAACTGAGAGCAGCCAGCCAGCAAGTGTATCATGTGAAACAACCTCCACACCTAAACCTAATGACAACTCAGTTTATATTAGAGGTACATAGTTTTATGACTATACTTCCAAGGATGATTACCACAGAGGCGGTCAGTGTTATTTGTCTGCTGTATTTGCTCATATTTGCCCACTCTCTCAGGTTTTGCCATAGTCTAAGGCATCGCTGTTAGGCAAATTTGTTCTCAGAAACAAGTAATCTGTTGCAGTTTATTGACAGGTTGTTCCATGAAAAAGAACCCAAATATACACATCTGGTCCACTATGACAGTGTTTCTCTTTCCTGATATTATCTGCTTTTTTGGCTAAGTAGGTCCTGGCAGCAAACTCTTAAAGATCACCAAATTTACAAGGAAACTCAGTGGATGCTAAGTGTTAGCTGGCAACATACTCTTCAGTTCTGCTACTAAGATCCTAATGCTGTCAAAATTACATCCGTTTCTGTCTTCTGATTCAGTAAGACAATACTGAAAGACAATATTGAAGAATAATGATTAGAGAAAATACATTTTCTGTTATAAAGAATTAAAAAAAAAGTAAATATCTTTGAGTATTTCTAGAAATGTATCTATGTATATATATGTTCTATATACATACACATACTTAAACGTAACTACATACAAATGCATGTTCATTTTAAGGTTTAACCAAAACCTGTCCCTCTAGGAAACTAAAGTTCACATTTCAGGTAGAAGATACTTTTTATTTAGGGATAAATAGAAAAATCACTATTTATACAGTTAGAAATATCATTTATGGGAAGTGTCCACAATCATGTGCAACTCTAATTAGAAACAAGTTTAGTAAACTAGTAAACTAGTAAACAGTTCCATCTGCATCCAAAGCAGAAGATGATAAAATATTTAACAAACACGCAGTAGCTGATGATATCTCTAGTTGCTAATGCACACTGGGAGAAAACATGCTTGAAAAACAATCCATGGTTGGATGACATGAACAAGGCTACTACCCGCTGAAGGGAAGAGAATACAAACACTGAGAAATAGTCTATTTGATGTGGGTATATATAGTTACACTATATATTAAACTGTAGATAAAATAAGTGTATTTTGCCACGTTAAATTGTACTGTGCCAGATAAGGATATCATTATTCAGGATGAAATATTCGCTATGTATTAACCAAGATTATAATATTAGAAAGCTTAAGCAGAATTTGGGAAAAAACATGCTACTTTCTACACTGCAAAGTAAAGAGGAAGAAGACTGCAGATACTTAGTCATTTTTCTTCTGAGAAGAAGAGAGGAGTTAAAGAAAACACAGGAAAAACGATGATGTTCCCACTGTCCATTGAACTCTAAAAATAATTTCTAATTGCACAGGAAAACTACCAACTCTAAGGGAACATTTAAGAATTGTAGACTGAACATTTTATATCCAGTGTGACTAAGTTTAATATAAGATAGTAGAAACCATCAGGCATAATTCAGGCACTGTCAGAAAAATGGCTTGCTAAATGTGGTTCCTCTTTATTTGACAGATATGCTCATTAGGCATGTTATTGTTATCCTACTCATTTCAGTGAAACAAACACATTCATAATTCTGTTTTATCCCCACTAACACTTCCAGAGATCATGCAGGTATGAAAATATGATCTATGCTCTTTCTGACCTCACACTTCATCAACCAAATGATTATATTTCGAGTTGTTTTTCCTTTGCAGGGATGAAAGCTTTTGTTTTAAGGGGTCTGAACCAGTTGAACTGTAAATGAAAGCTCAGTTCATTCATCATTACTAAACATGGAAAAAAAACCCCAAACAAACCCACACAGCTTGATTTTCAGATCACAGGGCATTTGTTAATATGGCAGAAAGCCACATTCCTATGCAGAGAGCCTTGAAGTAACAGCACAGCAAACAGAATAACCACTGCATACAATAATACAATTACACAGGTCCTTATTTTATAGAGGTAGATGGTGAATGGCAGGTACTGTCAGGATTGGTACACCTCCATTATCATGAAAAGGAACTATTGGCAACTCTACCTCACAAGCCAGATTGATATGTAAAGGGATAAGAGATACACTTTGACACACATGAGAAGTCTGACAACTTCAGGAGAAGTCAAAGAAATCACAAAAACAGGATCCTTTATAAATAAGCCAATGCTGCAAATTTTGAGGAAGACTATTTTTATCTCAAACCAGAAAATGCAGAAAAATACAAATAATATACTACTTAAGTGAACAGAACTTTCCCCATTCCCTCCTACCAGGGGCAGGATGAAGTCAGAGATAAGTAGATCTTTTATACAATTTACCCATACCCAGTACTGAAAGGAGAATAAAGGAGCAGAAAACCAGGTTTTCTGTTGATTTTAAACAAAAGAAGAGAGTTTGCCACCAACAGAATCTCGGATAAAGTTCACTATAACAGAAAATGACTATGGTAGTAATGGCAAATGATCTTACCAGTAAAGTTGATGGGCTATTTGGATGCTCTGAAGAGAACGGTTCAGCAGGAGTCTCGCTAAAGGGCTTTCAAGACTCCACTCAAACTTGAGCACCTTAACAGTTAAATTAATAATAAGAGTCACTTGTATGCTGGCTTTGTTGTCTTTCCTTTACAACAGAATTAATCAGAAATGAGCCAGTGCTTAGTTTGAACAAAGCAATCCAACACATGGAGAATGCCCTAGCAATATAATGAGCAAAGACACTTCAGGACACAAGTGTCTGCCACCTTCTATAAAACAGGCAGGTATCCTGATTCTAGCTGTGTTGACATGTATGTAAATATGCAGCTTTTCTTCCCCCACTTAAAACTATCAATGCTATATTTAGGTTTTTATCTGATAACCTGGTTTGGAAAATAAACTTATCTGTGAAACAGAAGTTGTAGAATGTAAAAGGTCACATAAGTGTCCTACTGTATGAACGTTGTAAAGCTGTGCAGGTTCCACTGCTTCACAGTAGTGGATTACATAAATATGTTCATACATGTATACATATATCTCTATCTAGATACCCGTACATATGTGCATGCATTTATATAAATATATATTTAAAAACACACAAAACCCACTGAAGAACTCTGAAACGTGGATTTGTAAGCAATCCATGTGCACAGTGCTACAAAGTAAAGGGACAAAGCTTTCAAAACGGCCGGTTCCTCCTCAACTGCAACACACGACCCACTCAACCACAAAGTAATTGCTTTGGAAGCAGTGGGCCCATAACTTGTAAAACATTAATTTCCAGTAAAATGCAATATACATCTATAAAGAGACAATTCTACACCCAAATTTTCCTGGTTGCTCTGCTGACAATGACTTTCTCCATATATGTGGTATTAAGAAAACTGTGATCCGTTGCCACACCATTTGCTTGCTTGACTGCAACGAAGCCCTGCCACCACCAGCCCCTGGTTTGGTGGTCATAGAAGATTTTCTCTTGTTCAGATGCATTTTTTTAATTTTTATTTTCCGCTTGAAAATACCTTCTTGTAGTATGCAGAAAAGTTCAATCAGCATGCCAAACAACTACATCCTTTTGAGTGGAAAAGAGTCTATAGCTCAGCCCCGTTGTTAATGCAATTATTGCATCAGCTGACCAGCATTTTACAATGTATCAATCGAACTGAAAGAATCAAAAGTATCTAATGAAGTTATTGATCTGGACAGAAGACTTCTTTAGCTATCAATTGCTTCCTTACCTGAACCAGCTGTGGGAGGTATTCTAACAATTCATCATTTGACAGATTTTCTATTTGTTGGACTGCTGTTCTGCGAATATCTTGATCTGGAAAACTAGAGAAAAACAAATAGATATCATTAAGAGCTACTGAACCAGTGCAACTCTGCTGAGCTCTTACTGATACAAAATGTTAGAAAAACAGGATTTCTCTCAAAATGGAATAGGAAAAAAATCAATTAACAAGAGTCAAGAAACACGTAGCAGATAACTTAATTGGATTGACTCTGCAAGATGTGGGGAAAAAAAAAACTTTAAAAAAAATAATTAAAAAATACCTTTTTTAACTTGAAGTATCATATGTTGTAATTTCCTTTATATGTAATGAAATATGAAGCAAATTATGGATCTTCTCTCATTGCTCCTACTTACCTGAAATAGAAAATTTCTGTGCCATGGGAACTTTTAACAGTCACTTGAAGACTTTTGTTCTGAGCAACAACACAAAAGCTTGAAATTTCCCACACAAAAAGACTCCATTTCAGACAATTTATTCCAATGTCAGCTCTTCTGGTTTGTATCATAACACAATAAAAAATATTTTTAAATACAAGTAATTTTGAAGTGGGAACCATGTTTTCTTTTTAGTTTTGTAAAGGAAAATCTAGTAAAATAATCACTACCTTCCCCCAGAAAGGCTCCAAATCAGCGTAACAGCCATTTTGGACTGGAAAATGTTTGAGTATTCAGCATAAGCTGTATTCTCAACAAATTCTGGTTGAAACCAGAGTGGCTGTAGCCTAATATAGATTTTGTGATGGATCTCTAACTGTAAAAATGATAAAAGAAGAAAATATGGTGTAGCAGCAATGATAAAACAGGGAAAGAAGGCTGGATAAAATGAAATTTCAGTGTAACCTGACTGATCAAAACTGACTTGACTTAGAAGGTTTTCTCTCTTTTCAGAGAAAAAGACAAAAAATATACAGTGTTTCTTTTAATATTTGAAAGCTGAAAAATATTCTCTTAATGACTTCTTAATAATCTTAAGGACTTCTTTTGAAAAAATAAAATATGAAAATAATTTCCAACTTTTCATGTGTTGTATTTGTGACATTAATCATGCTACATGGTGAATTTCATGTACACAGAAGTTGCCTAGATTGGTGCACAGTTAGCTGTTCTGCTGCTGTCCCGCTTTCACAAGGAAAGGAACAGATGTGCTTTTCTGTGTATGTCTGCTACGTGGTGTCACCCTTAACTATCTGTCAGTACTTGAAGCTTGTCCATTGCCATCCCAAGATTCTTTTCTGTCTTCTCCTGAAGTGAACTGGAAATGTTCATACAGACCTTTCAGTCACCAGAGCCACAAGGTTGGTCATCTCTGCCAAAGGGGCAAAAATGTCTTCAGACAGCACCAGTCAATTAGATATTGTTCAAAAGAGCTACTGGGCTTTGATCCAGTTCTCTGAGGTCAAGTACCTGCCCCATAAAAAGCAGTGAATCTCTGCCCTCTGAACTGATACGACTATTAGGCTCTTTTGAAAAAATCTCCTATTTGGCTGTCTAGGCATACATAAAAATGAAGAGTAAAGGACACATTATCCTGTCAATTTGCGCTAGAGAAAGTCCTTTGAAATCAGAACCATCATGTATGGCAGAAGGTGTCATGGGGCCGCCATTATCACTGCTTTATGAACTCAACACAAAAACAGACTGCTCTTCTTCCAGCTTCCCATCCAGCACCTTTTGCCAACAATATACCCATTAGAAAAATAAATCAGAAGTGAAACACAGGAGACAGTACCACATTTGCAGCATGACAGCTCATTGCTATTGAGAGAGAGAGAAGAAACTGTAAAGGTAACTGCTTAGAAGTAAAATGGCACCTCCAGCTCTAAACTTGAGCGTTTAAGTTCAATAAAACAAGCTGAAGCAAAACAATATTTACACTTTGATCACTGAATTAACTACAGGTCATCAAATAAAAATGTGGATATTTTGAAAAAAATCAGTCTAACAGCTGGACCTACTTGAAAGGCCTGGCTTCTCTGCTGCAATCAGATGCCACCTGTAGCACTTCTAAGCCCTCTTTTAACAATGCAGCTCAAGTCTGTCTTTACTATTTTGTTTGTCTGTTCTGGTACGTATTTGATGATTTTTTAATACAGTTATTATTTGTATATTAATTGTATAATTCTGAGAGGGCCTTATTGAGGAAAGAGAATACATTATAAATAAATTATCATGATAGACCCAAATTAGCTGATTTTGCAAGGATTATCTGTTTATTCTAGGCAACCTATTAGTAATATGAAGTTGTTACTTTAATATTCACATAGCTATTTAGAACAAAACATATATGAAGAGGACTGTGTATTAAAAAAAATAATCCCTTCCATATAATCCTATCTTCTAATTACGCAATTTCTCCAAAGGTCTGCATGCCAAGCATGTGCAGATAACATGGAAATTAGTCTTTCCCTTCCCCTTCTTTCCTAGTTCAACAGGTTACTGAACAATGAAATATGCTCTATATAGGCACCAAGTCAAGCAGAAAAATGTTATTACTTAGTTACTGCTTGTCCTTATTAGCAGTCAGCATTTGAATATACACAATGCTATGATGAGAAAAACTCTTATATTTTTTTCCAGCTAAACAAAGAACAATACAATTATTTTAATCCCAACCTTCCCAGGAAATTCAACAGCTAACATTAAATTTGTTTAGAATTAATTTACTGTAAGTCAAAACTGGGGCTATATCTAAGTTAGCAAAAGTACCTATAAAAGATGTGATTAGAATAATGATGAGCTCAAGTGCATAGGAACTGTGGTAAAAAATCTACAGGTTAGTTTGTTTCAGGAAACATGGCTCTTGTCACTCTTCTTGAATGAGATTTTGGTAATTTGTTGGTCCTGATTACTAAACTGTTTCCTTTAGCTTATAAATCTGGAGGTCAGCTTGAGGCCAAGTTGAATCTTTTTGAAGGAATGGGCAGTTAACGCGTTCTCTTAACTACCTGACAATTTGTTAAGCCCCAGATGTAATATCCATTACTCTCTTCAATTTCACTGTTGTTCAGGGCCACAGGTTCAATAGAAAAATATTTAATTGCATTTGTTTCACCCCTTACATTTGTATTTGAGCACACATTTAACATCCTCAGACACACTAGAACTACAGCAAATACTCAAGTAGTATTACACGGTGCTTATGCTATACATACTTGCATACATCAGTTTATTTGCTAAAAGCCAATAACAGGGTGAAGGTCTAGAGAAGCAGATCTGAGCAAAAAAACCCCTACCCTTCACATGCCTGGAAATGATGCCATCTTGTAGTCTGGTATTAATTAGGGCTAAAGGGTTTTTTCCAGTGAATAATCTTGCAAACTTTTGAGTGTTGCATCAAATCTGATTTCAGTAATCCATAAATTAGTTTGGATTAGAGGACACAATTAATTGATTTTTTGGCTCTGCAACACAATGCAAGAGAAATCACTTCAGGCCTAAGAAAAACAGCTGCATAGTTTGGATATTTGGGGACAGCTAATTTCCGGGGTTTGCTACAATGAATATGTAATTATTTACACATACTGAAAACTCAGGAAGCAGAGAAGTGAGACTGTATCACAACAAATTCAATATTCCAGTATTTAAGGGTACTCTCCTAAGAAAGAGTTAATCTGTGCCACAGCTCATCTATATTAGATCAATTTTGCAAAGGGTTTGAACCACAGATTATCAGGTTCCTGACACGTAGCTTCTGATAATGGCTTCAGAGAGGCAGGAGATTCAAGCATTCCTCTTCCCTAGCTGTTTTAACGTTGTCACCAAAATCTCTGACAATTTAGGTAGGAAAAAAGCAACTTAAACCAAAACCATTTAACAACGCTTGTATGATTCTTTCTTTGCATAGTTTCAAAGGGGTAATTTTCTTCCAGGTTTCCAGTTACTTCTAGCTGTATTTTTTTTTCCTTGACAAACAACTTGTTGATCAATAAATAATTAAGTGAATAGAACTATGGCATTCCTCATTCATTTGCTTGACTGCATGGTAACATATTGTAGCCTTCTTTTGGCTGATTTGTCTTCTCTTCAGGTAATGAGCACTCCACAACAGAGATTGTGACTTTTTGTAAGTTTGTTCCAGGTTTACATACTCAGAGACACTACTGAAAAATAAACAATATATAAACGATAGTTGTTGAGTCTAGTCCTTAGCAATAGGTCACACTATGCAGGACTTCAAATTTCCCCTTCACAGCTCGTTTTGCAATCTGGATTCCCCTTAAGTTATGAAACTGATTTCCTTTGATATTTAACTCAACACCTCTTTTGCTGTTTTGGTCTTTTCTCCCTGCATGATGCCAGTGATTGACAGCCACCCATTTTATAGCTTCTGTCTAAGTAGCTGTAGATTGTTAGGTCTCCCTTGAGACTTTAAGATGTTTTTTGTAAAAGTTGAATTTTGAGCTGGATGAGCATAGATTACAATTTGCTTTAGAAGTAAGAAAAACTTACAGTCTTTGATTCTTTTCATATAGATAGCCAGTAGGGAGCTATTTGTCTAGCTGTACCTTTTAGCTAAACCAGATTCAAACAGAAAACTACGCGCTGCTGAGGCATCCTGCGGATTTGTGAAATTCTCTTGAGATTTTAACATTTGCCAGTGGTGACTTGATTGTAAATGAGAAATAGATGTGCATTTCATTTTTAACAGATTTATTATCCTATTTTTTTTTTTTTTGTACTGTCTCAAATAACCTTACGCTGGAAGATATGTCAGGCAAATGGAACTGTACAGTTCACTACATTTTCTAGCATGTAAGAATCTCTGTAAAGAACAGAATGTCCTTTCACGAGCCATCTTTTAAGTTAGAGGCTTACAACATGTCACAAATTTCTGCTATTCTCTTCACATTTTAAGTTCTGTTGCATTTTTTTATGCCAGCCAGACCCATCCCACAGGGAAGTCTGCTGCCTCCCTGGGGCCCGGGTTAGAGACATTACTAGGAAACTCCCTGGTCTGGTGTGGCCCTCTGATTATTACTCACTATTAATCATGCAGGTAGATAGTGATGAAATTGAAGAGAGAAGCCCAAAAGCAATGAAAAGAGACTTCAGGGCACTGGGGTGATTGGTTTAAGGATCAGGAGCTCAGGTAGTTTTTTCCTCAATCCCGACAGTGGCAGGGAAGAACATGGAAAGGAACAGGAAAACTCACCAAGTCAACATGTGGCTCAGAGGCTGGTGCCATTGACAGAATTTTTTGAGGTTTTTGGATCATGGGGACGTCTACACGGC
>VZTL01086066.1:0-13401 GCA_013400535.1 Scopus umbretta
AGCAGAAGCTAAGCCCTTACTAAACCCTGAGTCATGATTTCTCAAAGCAATACGTCTCACTACTTTCTGAAGAGGTGAATAACGAAACATGTCACAGCCTATAGCACCTTGGAGAAGTTATTCCACTCCTGGTCCCAGACACAGGTTGCCTGCATGGTCTGGCATTGCGCTAAGCAGATTAACGATGGCACTTTATTAAATGCCATCAGACACACAAGCAATGGGATGCTGGGCCTTTGTATTACATACTTGTATGGAAAAGACAATGCTGGCCAACAGCCAGGGTTTAAGGTGCTGATTTTAACAGGGGTAGTAAATAAGAAAGGGCCAGAGGCTTAGAAATGGCTGAGCAGCTGCGCATTGCCTGGAGCCCTCCCTTGGGGACCCTCTCATGCTAATGAGTATAATTTACAATGCAGAAAGCATAGGATGTTGTTTGTGTTGAGTGCTGTCTAGAGTAGATACAATCCCTACTCCAGAAGGATTACAGTCCAAGCGGACAAGAGAAGGGAGAGAAAAGCATTATTTCCTCTACCTTACAGCTAGGGAAGGTATGCTTGGAAATAGATTTGCCAAAGATCACCAAAGAAGGTTGCAGTAGAAACAAGGACACGGCTAGGACTCTTGTTCCTTCCACTGCCTGAACACGGAGACCTGGCTTTCTCTGCAGATCTTAACTGCAGAAAACTACGTTGGGTGCAACCCTACGGGACATTTAACCCTCTCTCGATAGAGAATGAAAGCTAAGTAAAAAAAACGGTGCCAGATCCTTCCCTAGTCTGTTCTTAAAAACTTTCAGTGATGGCTATTCATAACCCATACAGGCAGTCTTTCACTCATCTTCAGGGATGCAATGTTTGAAATCAAACAGCTCCTGCTCTCCCAGCCTCACAGGGCATGTTTTCTAGACTTTCTCCTGAACTCTTCCTGATTAGTCCAAAACTTTTTAAACGGACACGTGCAACACCAGCCTATGTCTTGCCAAAGCTGAGTACAAAGATTGCTTCATAAAACTTAGATGTGCCAGTGATCCTGCCCTGTCCATCTTCACCTGGTAACATACATCAGCTGTACTTTGTTCAGCGACCCTTCTGACCCTGGACTGCTAGTGGTCTCTGGGGGTAGGAGTTCTTCACTGCGATGCATTAATTTTTCTCTGAGGATTTTGGAAAAAAACCCTACTGTCTGGCAATTCCTTCTGCTTCCCTCCACTCCAGAAAGATGTCCTCTACCAAGGGTATTACTCATAGATGAACTGATACTTTGAGTACAG
Source organism: Scopus umbretta (assembly GCA_013400535.1). Lineage (NCBI taxonomy): Eukaryota > Metazoa > Chordata > Aves > Pelecaniformes > Scopidae > Scopus > Scopus umbretta. Next base: position 1,274 of record VZTL01086066.1, read on the forward strand.
TGTTAATGACTGAAGCTATGAACATAAATTTATTTCCATTGCGCATTTAAGAGCTTGGAATAAGCCACCGTATGGAGAGGTCGTATGTATCAGTAGAAACAAAACCCTGGGTGGGGTTCATCTCTCTTCCCTCCCCTGGGTCATTTAGACTCATTTTCCAATTGATCGCGTGAAATAGAGTTGCCTCATCCTAAGACAGGCGTCTAAAATAGGTCTGCTGAATCATGGTCTTTAAGGGTCTTTAGTAACTCAAGCTTTCCTTTATTCATTTAGGTTTCACTCTCTCCCAACATCCCTTGTTACTCAGGGAAGGACCGCGGTACAGCCCGACACTCCGGTCTGTGCAGGGGCTCAGGTTAGCTCAAGACCTCTCAGCAGCCTTCAAAAACAAGCGTTACACCTATAGAGCAAGCAGCACCAGTGCCAAGAAAACAGTGGAGAAACAGAAACTCAGCATTTACAAGTTGCCTCTCATTTTTTGCAGTTTGCAAGGTTCTCAAAATTAATTTGAATTCTCATCCTCCCCCCCGCTTTGCGATTTCCTCTCATGGAGTCTTTTGTTCTACCAGAAAGACTGCAAATGATACAGGAGATGGAACTGTCATAAGGTAAGGATGACTACACTTTCCCAAACTCTTTGCCTACTCTACACAAATTGCACATTCCTGTTAGGTGCATTTATATTTTTCCTTCAAGTAGCAATGGCTATCCAAGAAGAAAGCAGAGAGTCCAAAGCTGTTGGAACAGTGATCAGGGCTACTGAGAAGCCCAGCTCTTCATTTGGTGCTCTTCTGGGGGAACTCAAGCACCACTTTTAAATTTGCCTCCATTCAGGAAACACATGAATCCAACAAACAAACTTTCCCTCTCAAAGTTACTGCCCAGGAGGAGGAGGAGGAGGTGAAGTCCGTCCTGCAAAAACAGGCACATGGTTCATCTGCTTCCCTCTGGCTCTAGGAATTGCTTTCCCTTGGCTGTAAAATCCCAGTCTGTGTTCTGCTCCCTCCTCCTTTCACTTCAGGACACTATTTTTATATTCGTCTGTTCATCACCAGTGACTTGGGGCACTTTTAAAAAAAAAAAAAATGTAGTTAAAAGAGCCGTGTGAAAAATCAACCTCACCTCAATAGCAGATTCTACTCAAGGCATTTCAGGCTTAAGCCCCATCTCCAGGTTAGCTGTGCTGCCATCCCCAGTACTTTGTCCCACCATACAGATTACGTGGTTAGTGAAATGCGTCCTTGTTATTTTCTTCATGCTCGGTTTGCCTGACAGGCAATTCTCTTTTTATCACACAAGAATTACTTGTTAGCCTATAAACAGGAGCTTGTTAGCTGGCTTCTGCTTGCTGATCTCTGCAGGAACCGGTAGTTTGCATGGGAAAAAAAAAAATAATTTAAAAAAACCCCACTTGTCATCAGATGAAGTGCTCTTTCTTTCTGAGCAATACGGGAATGGCAGGGGATTACGGTAATGGCAAGGGTACTGCCTGCTACATCAGCAGAGCAGTAAAGTTACTGCTGCTCCTTGGCAGTGTGGAGCTGAGCACTGCAACTGGGGAGGGATCCCTTGAGGATGCTGGAGTTAAGCCCCTCACAAGCACTGGGATACAGGGAATCAGTGCAACCGGGAGCTGTCAGAATACTAGTGGGGAAATAAAGGGAGAAAAGCAATGGATTTTCAGGCATGGAGTCCCATCCCTGCATGAAGAGAGAAGCCTGCTGTGCTGTGAATCTTCTTTCCAGATGCTCAGAGAAGCTGTGCTGCCTTCTAGAGACTAAAGAGGTGAGTGTGGGTTGGGGCAGGCACAAGGGTCTAGTATACGCTCTTCCCCAAACCATCTCTCTCCACAGGTTGAGCATTATCTGGTTGGTTTTGAGCATGAATATCTCTGTCAGCCCTCTCTGCTGCATCTCCTTGACTTACTGGGAAGTTTTGCTTCATGTGCTCAAAAATAAAGTTCAATAATTTCTTAATTTTCTAGTCCACCATCAACCCTATAATGACCACAGTTATAATGATTAGAGATGCTCAATGCTACAGTCATTTTTCATTTAAGTGCTTAGTAAAATCTGTCTTTTTCTTTCTTGGAATTATTCTTCAACCTGTTCCCTCTCACAGCAAAGACAATACAAAAATCCAATTTCATTTCAGTGCACAGAAGGCAAATTCCCACAGTACAATACATTTTCTTCTCCCCTTCCCCATCCTCCCCGCTTGTGAACTGGGAATTTCGGGGCTCCAGATTTTTAAATACCTTTGCCTGCAGGAAAATCCAGGTTTGAGACACAGCTATGTGACAGCTGTTGCTGCTCAGCGTTTGTGTAAAGCGCAAGCTGAGGGACTCATCTGAAAGACCCAATATTAGGACACTTACAGAGTCTTACCTTATCTCGGATTTAACAGGATTAGACTTAGTGGTGGCTTTTCACATGTCTGATCAATATTTTGGATGGGAACACTATATCCACGTCTAGGTGTTGTGAAAGGCTTTTCAGCCCACACTTGTAGCTTTCCCCTTCGTGTCCCCCGTGTCTCTGTTCCCAGGCTTATCCTCACTTTTCCATTTGATGTACCTTTTCTCCATATTTAGTCAGCTAAGGCTGAGCTTGGCTTCCAGATACCCTGAAATGTTGTGTCACTCAGTAAGAAACTTGTTCCTTGCAACATCTTCTGCTTGGCAGGAACTGCTTTTCCCTATAGATTTCTAAAATGGGCAGTTTAGCTGGACTAACGAGCAGTTTAGTGGGTAAAGGAGTCACTTAATACAGAAATCTTAGACTAAATTCTGGGCTTATAAATCTGCTTCCCAGTTTGCAGTCCTGAATGGTGTCCCGCAGGTTTCTACCTCTCCTAGAACTGGTCGCTGCATGTGAATGGATAATTAGGATTGATTGTTATCCCTAAAGGAGAACAGACTGCTGCTGAGAACGTGGTGAGAAAATTCAGGCAACAAATCCACGTTGGTCTCTTAGTTGTTGTTAAACAATGAAAAAGTCTGAAAAAGGTTGGTTCCACTGGCTGGAGCCAGCCTGAGGAAGGCTCCCTAAAATAGCCTCCCGCTCTATTCTTATATGGGAACCATAGCAGTAAGTGAACATTGCTTCTGGGAATCATATTGTTTGTGTCTTTGTCTCCTTCAGGGGGTGACGATCTACAAAGGGCACAACAGCATGCATCATTGACACGGCAAACTTCAAGCTCCCCTTCAGAGCAAGCAGAAGCTGATGTAAACGAACTTTAATTTGCAGTCCAGGAGCTCAAGTGACAACCGCTCTGCAGCGTGGAGAAGCTTTGATTGACACTTCAGGCCCTGCAGATGGGTAGTGACAGGTATCTCAAATGACATTGTTGAGCAGCCTCCACCTTGCCAGGTTTCTAAGCCAGTTGTGTAAGGCAGAATCCGGACTAACACAAGGTAATTAAAAGCTTCAGTGGTTTCCTCTCGGGAGAAACCTAAATTTGAGACCCTTTGCAATATTTATGTTACTTAAATATTGAATCTTCCCAAAAAGGCAGCAATTATTATTAACCTGCAATTCCAATATTTCTCATCACGTAATCCTGGAAAGTAGGATAAATAGCCTCTGTTTTGTGTTGCCTCACTTCTATACCTGAAGAAAAATGCAAAAGCAGTTAAATTTGACTTGGAAATAGTGGCTATTAACTGTGCTTAGGGAGAAAGGTAGATTTTCTAATATGGTTCTGGATCCTTCTCATTGTTCCTGGTGCTGCACTTCTAAGACGTTCTTAAAAACTCTTTTCCCCAGCAAAGCCAGGCAAATGTTGCCTGTAGAACCTTCTGAGAACTGATCTCATCACTCTTTCTACCCGAAAAGGGAGTGAAGTACAACAGCCTCGCATGAACGTTATCAGCCACTCATCATGGCTTTCCTCCCTGGAAACTCCTCTGACTGCTCCAACTGCACCCACCCTGTGGGGCCTGTGAATATTTCAAAGGCCATTTTACTAGGTGTTATTCTAGGGGGGCTGATTGTTTTTGGGGTTTTGGGTAATATTCTGGTTATCCTCTCTGTAGCCTGCCACAGACATCTTCAGAGTGTTACCCACTATTATATAATTAACCTGGCTGTAGCTGACCTCCTCTTGACTTCCACTGTCCTGCCCTTCTCAGCTACTATGGAGATTTTGGGCTACTGGGCCTTTGGGAGAATCTTCTGCAATATCTGGGCAGCCGTCGATGTCCTTTGCTGCACTGCTTCCATTATGAGCCTCTGTATCATCTCGATAGACAGATACATAGGGGTGAGCTACCCACTGAGATACCCAAGTATAGTGACAAAGAAGAGGGGCCTCCTGGCACTTCTGTGCGTTTGGGCATTGTCTCTGGTGATATCTATTGGACCTCTTTTTGGCTGGAAGGAACCAGCACCAGAAGATGAGACCATCTGTCAAATCACCGAGGAGCCTGGCTACGTGTTGTTCTCCGCCCTAGGCTCCTTCTACCTCCCCTTGACTATTATCCTGGTGATGTATTGCCGAGTGTATGTAGTGGCCAAAAGGGAAAACAAAGGTCTGACTTCTGGTCTGAAGACAGAGAGATCTCGTTCTGAGGAAGTGACCCTACGGATCCATCGTAAAAATGCTCCTGAAGCAAGCGGATCGTCATCCAACCCCAAGAGCAAGCATCATTTCTCAGTGCGTCTCCTCAAGTTCTCCAGGGAAAAGAAAGCTGCCAAGACCCTGGGAATAGTTGTGGGATGCTTCGTTCTCTGCTGGCTTCCATTTTTTGTGGTAATGCCTCTTGGTAAGTAAAGAAAAACCCCCTACCTTTTACAGCACCTTCCCTGGAGGGAGGGCCACGTTTGTGACTGTGTACAATAATGCTGACCAGAAAAGCTCTGAGGGAATAATTTGCTATCTGAAAGCTGTCAAAATCAAAACATTCACCATCACAAAGCAGTGAGCATAAAAAATGATAGTCTCAAATGAAACAAACCATCTCTGGTTCAAAGACAAGCATAAAATTCTGAAAATAATGGAAAACCTTTAGTACTCTCTTTCCATACAGAAAATACTCTTTCAGAACTAGAACTGTTATTTCTGACTGACTCTGTTGTAGGAACACTGTCTTGGGGGGGGGCAGGGTGTTTCTATCTAAGTTTGCAACCAGTTCTTCAGGAGATATAAATATGTAAACGGTCAAGAAATAAATGTATCCAGGGTCAAAGTACCTGTTTGCAGACTTGGAGCCAGATCTCCTGGGGTGCTCAGCACCTAATAATTCCCACTATAAGGAAAAAAAAAATCAGCTTCCTATCAGGAATCTCAGACTATGAGATACCATAGTCCAAATGAAATGAATGTATTTTTTTAATTTATCATATGACCAGTCAGAAGACAGCAATGAGGATCCTTCAAACTAATTTTATACTTCTTGGGCTTGCATCGATTGTGGAAACCCACTGAGCCCACTGGCCAAACACAGGCTTCAACCGTCATGTTGAGTATGCATATTTATTCAGCAATTGTAATTCTAAAGGGGAGAAAAGTTGGGGATTTGTTCTGCTTTGCTATCACTGAAATATAAAAAAGTAATTAGAATTTTAATTAAACCTTGCTCAGTCACCTTTGATGTGATTTCAGGATTTAAAACCATTTAATTTCATACCTATAGCTGAGTGGGCTGTATGTAGCACGTCACCCTGAAGTTTCTTCTGCAACAGCTGTACTAAACATTAGTTTTTGAAACATGGAACCTCAAATCTGCAAATTGCTTAATTTCAGGAGCTTTTCTTATGGAAAGGGCTTATGCTGCATTGGAAAAATAAAGTAAGATTGCGTGGAATTTTTAGCTAGTAACAGAACAATGTGTACAATTAAGAAAAAGAAAAAAACAGCTTTACCTAAGCATGCAAAAAAAGATTTGTGGATTTTCCTTTTTTTAAAAAAAAAACTTTATAAAAAGCTGTTGTTTTTCAATTAGCCTCTACTGGATTTACCAAGATTGCCAAGTTGCTTTACAAAAACTGGTCGCTAATGTTACCACGTGCAAAACCCAAAACTACAGTATCGTTTCCGTTGGTCAATACTGGGAAGCGCTGGAGTAAGAGACGTAGATGTTTTCATGAGGAGGAGCCCTGAAAGGCCTGGCCTGTGCTGTCCAGGATGTCAGCGTGTTGGAATGCTGGTTGCCAAGATGTCTGAAACATACCCAAAAAGGGTTTGTGAGAATGCATTAAACACACTTTTCATCTGCAGATATGGTTGCCCACGCAGAGCTGTTGTTAATTAATTTGCTTTGGATTTAAGAAGTTTTCTGGACTGAAAAGTGGCTTTGCATCTTTCTTTGATCCCTTATAAAGAAACTTTCTTGAGGTTAGTTTCCCTATCTTTGTGGGGTTACTATATGCTTTAAAAGTTACATAGTAAGTCTTTCAAAACCTATTTACTACTTTTGTTTAAAGACAAAAAAAAAACATTAAACAGACAAATGGCACAAAAAAACCCCACGTCTTCAACAAAAAACAAGGAAATGCATCTTGAGGCAGACTGTCTCACCCAGAAATGATTGTGTATGGCACTCTACACCTATACCATGCAGAACACTTTCCAAAAGCGTTCCATTGCCCAGTAACCATTGTCAGAGCTATTCTGCAGACAGGCGAAGGCAGGCATAGGGAGGCAAAGTGATCCAGCCAGGGTCACACAGCAGGTTGGCGGCAAAGGTCAGACTTTTCAGCCATACCGAGCACTGTTGCCGAACCCGATGGCAGCTTTGGGGTTCACAACACAGCTGGCTGGGCAACAAGGACTTTGTTGTGCAGATGACCAGCTCTGCAGCTTTGTGGCCATAGGCCAGACCTACGAATGGTTCCATCAGCTGCTGCAGGTCACTTCAGTCGTTTGTAGGAGTCATTGCCTTTTAGAAACAGACCCTTAGCGAAGGTTGCTCATGAGACAGACAATCTTAAATTATGCTACACAAACCACTTCAGACAGCTGGCGGGTGCTTGCCACTCTATGCAGCAGAAGTTCCCAAAACATAAATTTATTTTACTGTGATCTACAGCATCTTCAAGATCCCCAAGTCTACTAATATCAACTCTACCAGCCAGGAACCAATGTAAAACAAGAAACACCAGGTTTATTGAAGTGCAGGGGTAGAAACCTTTGAGGTGTAGGTATGGGAAGGGCAAGAGTGATAGAAGGATATCAAGAGGGGGATAAAGGCATGATACCCATATCAGTAGATGTTGCTGCAAATAACTGGAGAAACAGTTTGAGTATCCTTGCCATAAGACAGTATCTTAATTGAAATCACTGTGTAAAGCTGCCAGCTGCTATTTGTGTAAGTCATGTCTTCCTTACCTTCTTACCTTCATTAGCTTCATTCCAGGCAAAGGGTCTGTGCAAAGGCTTTCAGTCCAATACACCTTCCTCTCACTTGGCTTTGATGTTTGTGGAGTAAACCAGGGAATAATAATCCTGTTGCATGAAAAGAACTGAGGTTAAGGTTTCTTTTTCTCTGCATGCTGGAGTACAAACCTACCCTTCACAAAACTTCTGTTAAAAAAAAACATCAAAACAGTGCCAAAAAGTCAGGTTGTCATTTCTGCATGCATTTCCTCTCCCTCTTTAGAGATGACTCAGTGGATCCACTCCTAGTCTCAAAGCTTTCCTGTAAAATCTTCTTTGAACTCAATATATCTTCATATATCATCTAACAAAACCTTCCAAGTCAAAGCTCAACCGTGTCCAAACTAGATCTGCAGTCTTTGTATTGCCCTAATTAAATCCCAGTTCCTCTGTAGACACGTAGCTTTCCTAGTGCAAAAAGAGGTCCTTTTCCATGATATTAGGGAAGGCTTAGACCAACTGAAATGCAGGGTAAGAGGTAGCGATGGGCACCTAAATAGGAGTTTAAGCAGAGCCAGCAAGAACTGTGAGGTCCTTTGTCTATGTCCATTAACCTCTGTATATGACAGCTGTTCTTAGTGAGCACAAATTCTGTCTCTGCTCCACAGCAGTGGGAGTCTTGACAGTGTAAAGTGCTTTTTATTCTGCAGACCTTCCTTTGAGTTGCTATTACACAAACCAAACTGTAAACCCACTGCTGAATTAACTTTACTGGGGGAATTCTGCACAGACTCTTCCTATAAATGTCATTGCCTAAAAGCAATCACATCCAACACTTTAGCCCTAGTATTAGGTTGTAAAGAAAGATTGATGTCCATGGAGAGTTCTCTGCGATTGCTTCCTAAGCAGAAAATTTTCACATATGCCCACCAAACTTTCCTCATTCAAGCTACACTAAGCATCCACCTTTCTACAAGGGTGAGTATACAAGGGATATATAGTCAACAGAAGGAAATGTTAATCTTTTGAATAGATTACGTGCCTGTTTAGGAGCTCTAAATACTTCCACTGACTGCTACTTGTTTAGTACAGGCTGATGTTTGCTCCGAGCAGACCATGAGATCATCCCATCCTATCCAGGTAGTCTATTATTCAGCCCTTCAGAGAAGGCAGCTGGAAAGGATGTTTCTCTGTCCACTTTAGGGCTATTGCTGTCACATATCACCTTCTACAGCTGTAGCATCATTTTCTTCATCTCTTATTTCTCTTCTGCAACACCTAATCACCATATTCCCAACTGCTAGCCGCTTATTAGTCCCTTGAGCATCCCCATTTAACATCCTCTCACATTAATTTGCATGGCGAGAAGAGCTTTAAAAGCTTTTTAGTGCTGACCTTCACACTTTGGTTATCCCATGCTTGGCTCCTTTCTCAAAACATAACTGCACTAAAGCCCTCCATTCAAATAGCTAGGAGGAGTGCAAGCCAGGTGTCATGAACAGGGGATTACACCCCAGGCACTCCTTTAAATGAGCAAGAATACACTGCTTTACCGAAGGGAATTAAGATCTATGATCTAGCCAGGAGGACTAGCATATGATAGAGCTACATTTTTGGTTTGTAGATTAGTCAAAACCTTCTTATTACCAAGTTTCTTTTTTCCAAGTAAGCTATAAAGTGAAGGCCTGCTTCTCTTTCCAAAGTTCTTTAAGATGTTGGGGCAAAAAAGGTCTTTAAGTTCTTCTTTGAAATGTTGTCAAAGTTCTGTCAGGTCTTGGGGAAAAAAAAAAAAAAAACCCTAAAGTAAGCAATATTGCTTTTCAAATTGGAGTGACCATATTCTCTTAGGCACCAGCAAATAGGGACTACTTGAAGCTGAGCTAGAAACCTGAGGACAGGCTGCTAGAGGAACTTGAATGTCAAGAAGCAGCAACAGAAGGCCTACTCCAGGAGGGAGAACAACCCATGAAGAGAAGGTGACAACAGCACAGGCAGGAGCCATGCCTTCCCCAAAAGCATGCACTCACCATACCTGAGCAGAAGCAGGCAGAGGTGGCATTAATGACTGGTTCAGCTGGCAGCAAGTAATCACCACACAAACACAAAACAGAGCAGCAGAGAACAAGCCTGAGCTTGCCTACATCACTCAAAAAAGAGTAAGGAGAAGAGCCTGACCTTATATGCAGCTCCTAGGCCAATGGGCAGAAGGTTTGTGGGTAGAGGCTACAGATGAGGCTCCTCTGGGCAATTAAGGCTCGTTGGGCCCTGGCACTCTGCAATAACAGCCTGTCACAACAGCATGTTTCTTCCATTTCTGTTCTTTGTTTTCCTGTTGTGATTGCTAGAAAGGGATACAGACAGATATAGAAGGAAATACCCAGAGACAGAAGAGTCCAGAAATTCAGTGCATGTCTGTAGTGATAGCACCACTTTTCAAGGTGATGTTGAGGATGATGTTAGAGCTGACAGAGCAGATCTTTTCCTGTAGCTGGAAGACGCTCATGTGTTGCTCTGGGAATTTTTCAGAAGGTTTATTTTCAACAACATAGATGACAGAGCTTGGAGGTTGTTTTGAGGTGAAACATGCACAGCACTGATGGAAAAAAGAAAAAGGGCTAGGCTATTACAAAAATGGTCCTAAGTTGGGATTGACTGTTCATCTTAACGAACCCTCAGAAGCAAACTCACAAAGCTTTGTTTGTTGTCCACTTTCTGTGGCAAGCTAGCTTAAATCTATCTGGCTATAGATGTTGTGTTCAGAAGCAGAAAGAAGAAAAAAGGGACAGTCTGAGCCAGATGTCACCGGGGAAAAAAGAATCTAGACTACTAAACTGGGCAAGGGAGAGGAAGGCTTTTAGCATTTGTCAATCATTCTCATGATGAAGAGAGCAGAAAAGAGGATACACTGGAGGGTATTTATATTTATAGTGGAGTAGTAAATTAGTCTTGTGAACTGACACAAACACTGTCAAGGGAATTCTCTAATCCTGCCTATGTGCCTGTCTACAGCTTGTTTCTAATTACTATTTTGTGGTAGTTTTTTAACTGGAGTCAAAGAGAATGACTCCCTACATTCACTGGAGTTAAACCAGAAAAATAAAATGCATTTTTCTATCTCTGCCATTGATGCAATGTCTCAGGAGGTCACAAGGTAAGGAGTAGGAACATGCACCAACATCTAGAGGTTGGCGGATTTATCCCTGTGTTTTTCTGTGAGGTTTGCATTTGTTGTATGTACCATCACTTGTTATATGTTTTAATAAGGTGCCTGATTTAACTATAGCACCTTGCTTGGGCTCCAGAGGCATGTGTTCATACCCAGTCCATTCAGCTGTAAACAGGAAACTTATTTTTGGAAGTCAAAGGTGGCCAGACATGACAGAGAAGCTGCAGTTGTTTGTATGCTATCAGAAATTACAGAAATTAATTTACCTTAATCACGCTGCTAAGGCATGATTGACCTGTCCTCCTCTATGCTGCAGTGCTGGGACAATGGAAAGCTTTTGGTTTGTCTACTAGGGTACAGTATTTCCCAAAGGCTGTGCTTCAAGGACCCATCGAATTTTTGGTACCAGTGAAAAACTTACCAGTCTTTATGGCCTCTAGCTCTTTTCAAGATCATCTGAGTCTCAATTCAATGTGTTCTCCTGCCAGAGCATGTTCAGATCAACTCCCACGGTTTCTGGATAAGCCGTCCTGCATCCTGCCCACTTACTGTCAAAGTAACTGGGCTTCGGACCATCTTGCTTTGTCATCATGAAGCAGAATATGACAGGGTCGGGTCAGGGAAGTAAAGCCAGGGTCTCTGCTTCACCCTTATCTTATCACAGCAGGAGTTCAAATACCTGCTGCTCTCTTGAAGTTTATAGTCTGCAATTCACTCTGTTCCCTACCTACTGACCCCTGCACACAGCAGTGTTTTAATGTGCAAAATCTGGGAACACCATTTCAGAGTAACACACAGGCTCCAACTGGTGTGAGTTTAAATACGTTTTTTCCAGGGTCTTTTTGGGGCACAAAAAGGCAGTGCTTGTGATTCATCCATCCCCCATAGTTTAAGCAGCAGTATAAGGGGAACTGCCACGGTGCGAGATTAAGCAGTGAGCTGAGATCCCTCAGTAACAGGTTAACTGTAGGTACTGAACAGAAAGTCACTAGTTTCCTGTGGAATCAAAATAATTTTGATTGATGAACCCGAAGCAATGGGTAGTATTGTCTTATCCTGTTAAAGAGAAGGTGTTTACATGTTGGGAGGGTAAATAAGTTGGCTGGTGGGGAAAATAAGAAAGAGAAAGCAAAAGTTTTCCTGGGGAGGAGAACTGTGTAGAATCGCACCAGCCTTCCAAGGAATGGCAGTGGAAAATATGGGACTACAATACACTATCCTGGCATTTCCCCATACAGAAGGTAGATAGCTTCACTTCTTTTCAGAAATGACCTCTTTTCTTCTTTAGAATTGGATAGATGGTCTCGTAGTAGTAAATAGAAGCACGGGATCCTCCTGTCCCTCCCACCCCTTTACTTGGAGGGCAGAGAGGAAGGCAAGCAGCCCATGCGCTCCCTTGACACTGTCTTGGTTGGGCCATTCAGACATTCAGAGAAGCAAGGATCTGAATCCCCTTCCTTTTCGTTGTTCAGCTGATAATAATATAATGAAATTAAATTAATAAAAGCTGTGGCAACCTAACCCTCAATATGGTTTCCATATCAGAAAATGCTGAACTCCAGCCATGGAGGAAATATTCAGAGCTGAATTCCTCACATTAACATTTCAGTGTGTTCCCTCAGCAACAAAAAGAAAAAAAAAA
>VZTL01086089.1:0-14734 GCA_013400535.1 Scopus umbretta
ATTATATATAATATATATATTACATAATATTCTGCACTTTGCTTCTCTTTGTATGAATATATAGTTGTTGCTATAACTGAAACTGTTTTTTATAATTCATAGTGATGGGCAGTAATAGTCCAATTTTATTAAACAAGCAATAGCTTCTGGGGGTTTACTAGAACAGAAATCTGCATCCTTATGTTTTCATAGGGTACTCCCATTCCCTTATGCTTTGTTAGGAACTAGGTTATACCAGCTTGACTGAGTTTCCTGATTTTTTTTTTTTCCTACATGAAGTGTTGGGGAAGGTCATGTTTTACCGGGGGGGGGGGAGCAGCAGGGCATGGACTTAGGTTGAATTAGATGAAAATGTGAATGAAAAGACCAAGAAGTATTACTGAAAATTTCCCAGGGGATTTTGACTCAAAACTCGGAAAAAATCATTTAAAGCAAAAGGGGAGGGGGTATTAGATAAATATTTCTATTTCTGAAAGCATTGTTTAGTTCTCAAAGACTTTTTTTTTTTTTCCAGAATCAAATTACTTTGAAAGATTTATTGGTTGTTTAAAGTCAATGCTTGCTTCTCATAGTGTAAGCAACATAGTTGAAAGTCTAGTACTTCCTGTAAATTGTGTTCAGATATTCACAGATAATATGGTTTCATTTTTATGAGATTAAAATTTGGTTTTGAGGAAGCCTTTTCTTCTTTTTAATGATTTCAATTTGATCACAAGGTGTGCTCATGTTTATAAATGACTGCCTTGTTTGTATGCACAATATAGCATGCTAATGAAGGAGTTTCACAGGGTAGTCCTGATGGGCTGATCCAGGAGGTTATTCTTTCATGCTTAAGACTTAAGTATTTCTCTGCATATGCCACGTGCAGATGGACATGATCTAAGCAGTCCGGGAAATTAGATTATAAATATCTTAAGCATGTTCATAGTTTATTAACAAATGACACACTCTTTTTATACCTCTTATGTACCCAACTATTGAAGAATGAATGTTTTACTCTGGGCTCGCTACTATTTATTTGAAAGGAGAGAAAAAAAAAAACAAACACCTTTTCTAACAGGATTTAAGTGGGCATCTTTTCTGTACCAAGAATGTTCTGCTATAGAAGAATATACTATTCGAAGGAACCAAAATAGTTTCTTTATATAATTTGCTTAAGCAAATCTGTGCTTAGTTTTGTCCCTAATTTAAATATTTAACTCTTATGATGCTACTTTAGCATTTCCTAACATAGGCAGCTACTTAGATTAGTAGCTGACATGAATGCTTGGATGTTTCCTACTCTGAATAATAGCACCATTTTATATATTGGTGCAGCATTTTTGTGCCGCTTCTCTTATTCACTCTGAGGTCAGTAGGGTTTTCTCTTTGATTTTTTTAAAGAGCTGCACTTCTAATCTTAACTCTTGATGTCACATGCATTCTAAAGTTACCTCTCATCAACCTAGAATTGTTTTGTTTGGGAAGTTGAACTAGAAGTGGGTATAATTCAATATTTTAGGGGAAAAAAATTGCAGAGAATCAGTTCTTGTATAGACAACAGACTAACAGCTTTGATATTTTTATATCTCGGGTATTTAGTTCTGTTTGAAGGCTTGTGGGTTTTGTTGAAGACCCCTGAATTTAAAATGATGTGCCAGGGAGGGCAGAAAAGCTATCAACTGTACTTCATGGTACACTGATGTTATTAAAGTGAGATTAAGGAATTCTTGTCCCTGCCTGCTTGTTTCTGCCCCTGTGCTGTTATCTGCATTAAAATAATCTGGGGGAGTTATTTTCTGGAATTCTTATCTTTGATCACTAAAATCTAGTTTATGGCACAATCCTCTAAAGATTTGTACTCGTGAAAACTGGAGCTGTGAACTGGAGTAAAAAGATGGGAACGAATGGCTTGGAGCAAGAGGGAAACTTCTTAAGCTGATTTATGTGGTAGCCAGTACATTAGGAAACTGTCCTCAGAAAAGCTTGCTAGCTCATGTACCTGTCGGAGGACTCGGTGTTTGGTGTGAGACCTTTATCTGATCAATTGATTTTTCGCATGTCCTGAAGTGCTTAGGCCCAAGCAGGATTTCTTGTCGTTTCCTTTCCTGACCTCCCAGGTGGCAGTGGTGCAGCTTTGGCAGCAAAATGCTTTGGGTCTGATACAGTATTTTTAAAAGTAGAGGCTCTTTTGTCCCCCAGTTGTCTTGCATGGAGTGACTACATGCCGAAATACAGTAGGATAGAGTGAGGACAGCTTCCTGCCAGTTTGCTGGAGTTTGCACTTGAGTCTGTGACTGATGGCAGAGCAGCTGCCCAGACTCCATCAGCAGCTCTTGCTACCAGAGGGTCTTCCCTGCAGGAATCCAGAGCAGTCTCGGAGGATCTTAGAGTCCCTCTCCTTGGTGTTTTTCTGCAGTACACCTTTTCCATCTTGTGCCGTGACTACTGTGCTGGCAGTAGTCCAATTTCCAAGTTCAGTAAGGAGGCTTGGGTGTTGCAGCCTGTTGCTTATTTGTTTGTGGAATTTACCAGTGTTGAGGCAAAGTCTGAGAGTAGTATGTGTGATGCTGTTGGGGCAAGAAAACTGCTCAGAAAAGTAAGCATGGGATTTCTCCTTTGCACTGTTGTTACTTTATCTGAAAAGGAGCAGGAAGTTCAAGGGAAACATGCAAAAGAGTCTCAAAATATTTGGATCCTCTGGTCATCCTGAGAAAAATTTTATGGACTAGCCTGTTATCCTTCTTTATCTTTTCAACTCCGCTTTAGGATTGCAGGCCTCTCAACATTGTATAAATATTCAGTTCAATATGCAGCAAAATTGCAGGGCATAGTCTCTTGGCTCACTGGTTTTTGGCTGTGAAGGAATGTCTTAGAGTGGAGCCAAGTTACATGTCTGTGAAACAGGTAAGTAGCTACACTTTTGGATTTCAAAAAGTAATCCTTTAACTCTGCTTAGAATCAGCTCACATACATAAAGGTAAGAGTTAATTTCTAACTTCAGAAACTTTGGCACAGCTTCTTTGGTCCATCTTGTCCATCATCCCTTTTCTTTTATGACCCACCTACCAGGACGTGCAGCTGTGTGTTGGTTTTGGTAGTGTTTGTCCTGCATAGCATGTACTGAATTCTTTGAATTATCGCTAGGGGTTTTTGCATCATTACAGGGCTCCAGCTTCACCATTTGAAGGGTAACTCTACTTTGTAGTCAGAAGAGTAGTCTTTTAGTTAAGTTCTGACAGTTGTTGGAATGCTTAAATTACTTTCTTTGTTTGTTTGCTTTCTTAGACCCTTAGTTGTATGGTTTCTTGCATAATAAATAAATACATTCAGAACTAATGTTGTATTGAAAATTATTCTTATATTTGTTCTATGAATCTACCAGAGAGCCAGAATGAGTTGTGTTGTCCTGGAGCAAATGTTAATTCACCATCCAGCAAATTTAGAAAGTAACTTCCTGGCATGTGTCGTAGTTACTATATGCACTGTCTTAGGTGTTATTACCTAAATATTCTGAGGATGAGCGGAAGTAATACTGGAACTGCAAGCTCTAAATTTTGAAGGAGCTTATTGTCTCTGTGTCAGTAACAGTTTCTGGGCCAAGTAGCTACACTACAGTGCTGAGCTTCTTCTCCGTACAGGAAGAGCACTGTCTGAATGAGTAAGACTGTGCAAAAAATAAACTTTCTGCATGAGCAGAGCATGTTGGCCTGCTAAACTCAAGGTAGAATTGCAGGCATTGATACAAATTTTATACTCGTTCTGTCATTTTGAAAAGTATCATGCATCCTGCAAGCACCACTGCTGCTCTGGTCTTTCGGGAGGGTTGGGAGGTAAGGCTTTTGAAAGTGTAAAGGGAATAATATGATTAATGGTCTGAGTTAAATTTCTATGTATACGTAATTATTTTTTTGCTGCGATGTTACTGCATTTCACAAGTGCCAGTCTGTGGTGCTGATAGATTTTTATAGGCTTCCTTTATTCTGAAAATTTTGTAACTCAGGATCTTTTTTCTGTTGCAAAAGGGAATGTAGGCCTGACTGGTTAGTAAAGATTTAGCACACTTTAGACAGAAGTTGTAGTTACTGCTGTGATTATAGTAACTTTTCATGACACGCTTTATTTATTTTGAAGGCGAACAGCTGCTTGGAGAACGACTAGTGAAGAAAAGAAAGCACTAGACCAAGCCAGTGAGGAAATCTGGAATGACTTTCGGGAGGCTGCAGAGGCACACAGACAAGTGAGGAAATACGTTATGAGCTGGATAAAACCTGGAATGACAATGATAGACATCTGGTGAGGACACAGATCTCTGCTGTACATTTTTCTTCTTTCTCCGGGGGGGAGGGATTTAGTCTCAATTTTGTGTGCTTAGTGTGTTTAATCTCACACACGGTGTTCTTTTAGTCTCAATTTTTGTGACTGTGTCATGAGTGTTGGAGGGATTTCGGTTTGAAGTATGCAATCAGTATCCCAAATTATTTCCTTTAAGTTTCCTGTTACATTTATACTGATCATGCTGAATTTCAAACTAAGCTTTCAGTTATGTTCACTCATTTTGAGTACATGCTTGATTCTAATGTTCTGTGCCCTGGCTACTCTTGCACATAAGTTCTGCAAGCAGTGCTGACAGAAATAGCAATAGCAGTAGTGTGAAATGATCCTGGCTTTTGGCAAAACTATCAGTGAAATGCTATGTGGATGAGCAATGCAGGTGCAGTCTGGGGCTGGGAGTGGGCAAAGAGGGATAAAACCAGCATGGCTCTATACTCAGTCCAGGGCAGGAAGATTTTGTCTATATTTAGTCTTCACTGACTGATGTTTCTGGAGAAACACAAATGTTTCTTTGTGTTGTTCTCAGCTGATAATCCATTTGCTCAGTTATTTCTTAAGATTCGAGTTTCATTAAGGTAAAGTTTAAAGAAGTAATTAGCCTGGACTGATTCTCTTGACTCTTCCTTTTTCTGTCCCTCAGTTTATTTAGAGTGAATGTCTACTGTCCAAGTACTGCACTGATCCAGGACAGTTTAGCTTCCAAAATCAGGTGCTTTCAGCCTGGTATGGCTGAGGACTGTGCTGACAAGAATAGGATAGTAAGAAAGCTAATCAGAGCTGATCCTCAAGGTAACTGTGCCAGGATAACGGAAAGAAATAATATACCATCAGGGAAGGTGGAAGAAAGACAGCTGCCTTGGTAATCACTAGTCTGGCTGAAACAAATCTGTCGTATTGAATTACACAGTTTGACTGTTAATAATAATAAACAATCATTTTCTCAAAACGTGACTTTTTTTTTTTCCTTCTAAAGTACCTCAGGCTATGGGGAGTCGCCTATTAAAATAAGCTCTCTTCTTTTTCCAGATTGCTCTGAGTGAAGAGCTTGCTTAAATAAAATCAGAGTATGGTGCACTGGTGTGAGCTGCAGTTTACATCATTCACTGCCACTTAAGGGAGTATGCACTAGTGGACATGTGTCTGTAGCTTTCCAGTAGCTAACAGCTTGAGAGTAGACAAGAGCAAATGCTAGTCTCATAAGGTTTTATCTTAGCACAATTCTCTATTAAATTAAAAAAAAAAAGTTATTCTTCTTCTTTAAACGTTACATTGTACTTCTGTTTTACAGTCTAGGGTTTCCTTCTAGTTACCATACAAGTAGTTTGAGATTTGAAATTAAGACATTTGCTTGAACACTTTTCTGAGGCTTTGTTCTTGTATTGATTTATTTGAAGTCATCATAAGAAATATTAGCGACAACTGTTCTGTTTTGGTTTTTTTCTTTCTGCCTTCTCTGCCTTTTAGTGAAAAACTAGAAGACTGCTCGCGTAAGCTGATAAAGGAGAATGGTTTAAATGCAGGCCTTGCATTTCCTACTGGGTGCTCTCTGAATAATTGTGCCGCCCACTACACTCCCAATGCTGGAGATCCAACAGTCCTGCAGTACGATGATATTTGCAAAATAGATTTTGGGACACATATTAGTGGTTAGTTTTCATTTATGAATTAAGAATTTGAGAACATTCTTCAGTGCAAAGACTATGAAGCTAATTAACCTCTGCTGATTTCAGGTCGTATTATTGACTGTGCTTTTACAGTCACATTCAATCCAAAATATGACAGACTATTACAAGCTGTAAAGGATGCCACAAATACTGGAATAAAGGTATGCTCATTATGCAAGTTATTTACCAAGTCTTCTACAGTAGACTTTGCAATTATTTTCCATTTATATTTGCACTTTATTTTCAGTGTGCTGGAATAGATGTACGTCTCTGTGACGTGGGGGAGGCCATACAAGAAGTTATGGAGTCTTATGAGGTTGAAATTGATGGCAAAACATACCAAGGCAAGTTCTTTTCTTTATATAAGAATAGTTGTTCTTAGAGTGTATATACAATATTGTACAAATATTAATTTATTTGTATCATACTGAAAAGACCTCTGTACTAGTACAGGAGTGACTTGCATAAGTCACTAGGAGTGACTTGCATAAATACATGTCTCTGGCTGGCTTGCCATTCCTCTGGAGGAATGTTCTTGGCTTATCCTTCCAAGTGTTGTATCTTTAACAGATGAGATGAAGGCTAAACAACTGTTTCAAAATGTACAAATGATTTGATACCTGCTGTTTGGCTTTATTAATAAACTTTTGTTACTGTTGGAGTTGCTAGTCTTTAATAATGTAAGTTTTGATGTAGCATACAAAACTAACTTGTGTCTTGGCTGAAGTTTGTACAAGATGTGTGGACAGTTTTGTGTTTAGTTCCTGTGCACTATGATGAGTCACTATTGTACTTTCAGTATGGGCTAACAAACCAAATTGCTTTAAAGGGCTTAACATGTTAAGAAATTGCCTATAATATTAATGTTTTCTTCAAAAGTGAAACCAATTCGCAATTTGAATGGACACTCGATTGGGCCATATAGGATACATGCTGGAAAAACGGTGCCCATTGTGAAAGGAGGAGAAGCCACAAGAATGGAGGTAAATAGAGTTCTTAAATCTTTCTGTTAAGTTTCCCCAACTGTCACTGCAAGAATAGTATTTCCTGAGCAGTCCTAATGTGTAGTATTTGTGATCCTGGTGAATAATAGCAGCAGAGGAAAAACTTTGCTGTACTTTGTAGGGTTCCTGTGAAGGAGTGATCACTCTTGTTTCACCGCGGTGGCTTCTTCATATGGCCCTATGGAGTGTTCTGGTATCTAACACTTTCTGAAATTGAAGCCTTGGAACCCTGCTATTTAAAAAAAAAAAAAAAAAGCCTTGAAATCCTAACGGCCTTAGCAATGCTTACAGAAAGTCTTGCATGTTTATCTCTCAATGTGTATATGTTACTTAAATGCAGTGTTGGAATGTTGCACTTAGGAGCAGGGGAAGGGACAGGTGTTTGTTTCCTGAAAAGTGTTGGGTCATTCACGCTTTTCCTTGTTTGTTTGTTCTGTAATTAAAAAGACAAAATAACAATCTTCTCTTGCTCAGGTAATTCTTGAGAAATATTTCTCTAGTGTTGTATTTTTGGATGACTTTTTGCAAGTACAGTTAGATACGGTATCTTTCTTGAAAAGCTTCCAGTGCAGTTTCTCTTTGCAGATACAAAATAATTAAGCATATTTCTAGTTAATGTGAGAGGCTAGATGAAAGGTGCTGTTTGAATAGAGTTTTGGAGCAGGGGAGGAGAAATTGCTGTACGTGATGTGGCAGACTATACCAATTGGAAAGGCAGTATTGAAATACGTAACCTGAGATTTAGCCACCATTTTGATGTAAGCTTGTGTTCTAGCAAGATAAGAAGGCTTATTTAAAAGATTGGTAATGAGATAGGAAGCTTTTAATTTCATTCTAAGCCTGATCACTAATCAGCAATGATCACTAGTAAGCCCATCAGAGTAAGACTTGTAAAAGCTGAATAGGGACAGGTGTGGTCTGGACAGGATTGTTTTTCGAGGTAGGCTCACTCTCGTGACCCAAAACTTGTATCAGTTGTTGATCACCTTGTTAATGATGTGAGCAAAAAGACAAAGTTTTAACTATCATCTTGCCTATAGGAGTGTGCAAAGGAATTAAAGAGTATTGGAAAAGGGAGGTAGAAGAAGCTTGTGCGCCCTTCTTGTTTTAGCTTAGTGAATAGTTAGGTGTTGTATGTCATCCATTGTCAGCATATTAGTGGTATAAAACTTAAGTGTTCTTTAAGAAAATCTTACTTAAAGATTTCAGAACTTTGTTTTAATTGAATATCCAGACGCTAGGGAGAAGACATTTTTTAATTTCTTCAGCTTCTGTAGGTTACTTAGGACACAATCCTACATCATTCAAGACAGTGAGTTTTGCCAATGAGGAATGTGGAACATAGCCAAGCTCTTACTGTACTGTGCTAATTATAGTATCAAACTGCAATGCAATGAGTTTTTTGTGACAGAGGGAAATACAGCCTCTGATCCTTATTCTGAAAAAGTGGGTGTAAAGTGAAATTTTTTTTGTGGCATTTGTGTGTGGGTTTGTGTGGTTTTGTGTTTCGGGCTTTTTTTAAATGAAACCAGTTGAATATTCAGGGGCTTATTTAAGAGTTTGTCTTGAATTTGAAGCCTGTGTTACTGCTTCTCATACGGCTTCTTATTTTTGGGTTGTGACTTTCAAAGTAGCTTAATAAATTGAAAATCCCAGCTTCCGCTGTCCGTTAATGTTTGATGCCCTATCTTGTTAAGTCCCTTTCACAGTCCTATTGTTAAGGATATGTGAATGCGCTTGGCAGAAATGAGTTTATATAATGGCATTTCGGTATGTTCTTGGCTAGAATTTTGATAATGCCCTTGCAGATATATATCACCTTCATTTCTTGAAGAAATTCATCTTGTGGAGTGGAAATGAGCAGGTTAAGGGTTTATACTAGCAGCTGTTACCAGAAAATTCTTGCAGAAATTGGGCAGAAAGTTCTTCAGTGCAGTAAGTCTCTGTAATCAACATCTATTTGCTATGTCTAAACTATACATTTCCTAGGACTTCTCTCTGAATAGCAAAGGAGAATTACTTCCAGTTAGCAAATGTTTTGCAGCAGAATGTAGTTTCTTAGCTGTGCTAGATGTATGCTTTGACAATGTTTTAACTGCAGTGACTTTAAGAAATTGTGACTAGAAACATGCTGATATTTACGGCTTGAAACAAATAAAATGGTACTAACATAAATAGCTGATGATTTGGAGATGTCTGTAACTTTATTGTGTGAAATCTCCGTATCGAATTTTTCCGTACGTTGATTTGGTGATTGAATCTATTCACATTTAATTACTTGTATTCAGAAGTTATTATACTAAGATCGTTATATCAGAATGGCCCAATGTCACTTATTTTCATGTTGCAATATGTTCCCTTCTTTTTTTTTCTCTCCATAGGAAGGGGAAGTATATGCTATAGAAACCTTCGGTAGCACAGGAAAAGGTGTTGTGCATGATGATATGGAGTGTTCTCATTACATGAAGAACTTTGATGTTGGGCACGTGCCGATAAGGTTGGATTTTGTTGGGGTTTTTGTGTTGCTATATACTGTGCTGGAGCTATCACCCTCTCAGGGTTCAAATTTGATACAGCCCAGGTTCTTCACGAATTAATAAAGCTGGCAGAGGACTCAAAGAGTGGAGTTAGCAATGTTCTTGTGATTAAATATGCTCTAATTATAGATCTGGAACAATATGGAATTGTTCCAAAGAATCTGGAAATGGAGAAATATATTATTACGTCTTTAGAAATCCAGATTGTTTTTTAACAATCTTCCTATCATTAGTAAATTTTTTTTATAATTAATAATGTATAGATTATGTTTGTATATATGTCTAAATATATTGGTGGTGTGTTGTTTTTTTTTAAATCAACATCTGTGTTATGGTTATGTGCCACAATCTTAGTCGTAAGTGCTGTTCCCAGAATATATCAAGCAGTTCATGACATCTGTTTTGCTTGTATGGATATTTCGTGGGTTTTAAGTTCTTGTTTCAGCGTATTGCTATAAAATGAAATAGATTAGTAATTTTCAGGTTTCGCTAGGATTGCGTTTTGGCATTTCTAGGAGTGCAACATATTTTCCGAAGTGAAAGCTATTATGGTTAGGAACATAGCAGGCACACGTGCTTTTCCAGATCTATTTTGTCTCCATAAAACAATCTAGTAATATGAAAAAGGCAAGGGGGTGGAGAATTAGCCTAAGGGTTGGAAAGGAACTGCTTGTGTTTGGAAATAAGTTTATTTCTTAGCAGATCTATAAATCTCTAATTTTTGTGCTTATATATTGTAAGAAGGATGAATAAAAAAGCTTACCAAGTATTTTACTTCAGAAGTAAAACTTCAGAGTTCCAAGCCAACAAGCTTACGCCTAAATTAGTTCAGACTATTAACCGCTTTGGATCAGGAAGAATTCCATTTTTCTCTGTGAAATGAATCTGTGAAAAGAATGAGGTGTCTTTTGAACGATACCTTTTTGCAGGAGGAAAACGCACCTTCTTTTTTTTGTGAACAGAACACCTGATCGATGTAGAAAGACATCCCAAGATATCTTAAAATACCTTGAAATCTAACCTTTTTCTTAATTGGCATCTTTTATTGCTGTAGCAAAGGCTTGCTGATGATACCTCTTTCTTCTCAAACTTGCTGTTCTTTTTTCTGCAGGCTTCCAAGAGCAAAACACTTGCTAAACGTTATCAACGAAAACTTTGGTACTCTTGCCTTCTGCCGCAGATGGCTAGATCGCCTGGGAGAGAGCAAATACCTAATGGCATTGAAGAACCTGTGCGACTTGGGGATAGTGGATCCATATCCTCCCTTATGCGACATCAAAGGCTCGTACACGGCACAGTTTGAGCACACTATACTATTGCGCCCAACGTGCAAGGAGGTTGTCAGCAGAGGAGATGACTACTAAACTCAAAGCCACCTCAGCACCTTTATACTCTAGGCTTTGTTGGAACATACTATACCAGAATTAATTTGCAACATTTGTCTGTTTTAACAGTGGACTGATGTAATACTTTCCATATTTGGAAAGGAAGGAATTTAATCAAAGGCAAGTCTTCTAATGTAACTAACCAAGGAAAAAGCTTTCAGGCCTTTAGAAATATTTCAAAAGTTACTTATTTTTTCTGTTCAGGGAAATACGTGCTATAAAGCTCAATTTTTAGTTTGGAATGAGTTATACATTTTGTTTTGAACATTTATGATAAAAGATGCTTTTCAAATATTTATATTACCATATTCCTACTTGAATGCTTTGAATGACTACACCTGATTTCTGCGCCCAAGTCCTCTATGATATTGCCTTTTAAACTTCCTGGAATCCATTTTGTAAAAAATAAAGACAAATTTTCAGATCTAAAAATATATATACTTTTTAGAAGTCTGGTTATGATTCTGGTCAGGAGTCTGCTGGGAAACTGCTCTATTAAATATTTTACAAACTTGATTTGCCATTTCTCGTCTTGAAACTGCACTTCTCTTACCCTTAACACGAAACTTTGCCTTTTAGTGCTTATGTAAATAGCCTTGTCAGTGCTGGGTTACAGGGCAAGAAGCCATCAACTCTTTGCAGGACAGGATGTGACTTCAGCAGAGAAGCGTGGTGCGATTTGGTTTTGAGGGCGCCAGTCTTTGGCTTAGACTTTAGCTGTATTTGGAACGTCAAACGCGTTTTGCGGTCTCCGTTGCTGTTATCGGCAACATATAACTTAGGGCTGAAGTCAGCTGTGAATATTAGTGTATATCCCTACGTATTCTTTGCCATGGGCATGCCTTTTTGCATGGAGTAAAATTTTCCTTCGTGTGATTCCCAGCCTCCTTTAAGTACGCATTAGATGGGACAAGTCGTGGGGACAACAAAAACGTTAATTCATTTTGGAGTGTTGAAAGTTCTTCCATACAGGCAAACTAGGCTGGAGTATTTGATCTTTTCTTGGCAGAAAAGGTCATTATCTGTCTTCCCACTGCAGCAGATCTGGCTGGTGAGTCTTATTTGTAAAGGTGAACTAAATACTTTGGCTCTTCAGGCCTAGATGCCGTATGTCTTCCAGTGCTGTATATTTACCTCATGACTCGCATATTAGAATTTTACGTAGTTACTGATAACAAAACCAACAGCTGCTTTAATAGGTCAATAGCAGTGCCTTAAACTGCTTAGGCAACAGAGGCACTTCACCTGCTCCTTTTATAGTGACAGCATGTGTTCGTTTATAGAGGAGTTCATATTATTTTAGAAATACCAGTTCTTTCCCCCTCTTTGGGTAAAAAAGTCTTTGGGTAAAAAAAAAAAAGTCTTTGGGTAAAAGCTGCAGTTTGTCCTTTAAAACTCTACTACATGAGCTGTAGTTTAGAGCAGTGTCATGGACCGCCTACAGCTTAAAAATAATAAGACATCAGTGGGTTTTTTCCTTGTGTCTAAGTATTACAACTGTAAACTTAGTGCTGCTTATAGAAATGGATTTGATAGGCTACCAAAACGTGTATTTCTGTTGTTGCTGTTTGGGAGTCTTGGCATCCTAGCAATGAATTTTAAGTACTATATGCAGCTGCATGGGCACGTGTGTCTCAACTTCCAAACAAACAGTAGCTAGTGTACGTGTCTGTGCACTGCGGAGTGAAAACTGGCACTTGAAAGGATCTGCAATGAGCAGGGTAGAAGTAATGGTTTCCAGCTCACTTACCCTATTTGGTAACAAGCCTGGTTACTACAAATTCTTCTAGAAACAAGTAAGATGAATCTGCTTTGCTTCTCAGCCTCTTACCCACTAATTCCAGACTCTTCTTTCCAGAAGGATAGTCTGGTAGGAGCTCGGTGACGTTTGGTACTGTTCCTACAGCTTCAGGCTTTCTTTATCTTCGCTGATGGTTACTTCAAGAACACTTAGCGTTACAGATCAATGATTTGCTTTCCTCCCCTTGTCTTGTCTTTTACCCGAATGTTAATTGGAAGGTCCAGACTAGCAGAGCTACCTTGGACTACGGCCTGTTCTTTTAACTTTTAAACTTACTGGCTGTTTGCTAATTCACATGTGGAAGCTGATGATCGTGCATAACAAATTGTAGAGGAAATGCCTGAGAAAAATACTTGCGGAACATGATGATGACTTGCTGCCATTAAATTTATTTGGGTTTGTCTGGATACATGCTGCTTGTGCTGCTGACCATCCTGCATTTATACCTCTCCGTATAGAAGGTAAGCCCTATCTTCACCTCTGCCTTGCATTTAAAAAAAAAAAAAAAAAGAAACCTTCCTCTACTGCTTTCGTGCTCTTCAGGCTGCCTTTTCCTCTTGTTGTAAGTGTAGTTACAAAAATCCTGGCCATGCTGTCTGGTAACTGGACCGTACTGTCTTGTCACTTGACAAAAGTTTATCAAAGGCTTTTAAGCCAGATATTGAAGTCCATCTTCCTGAAATACCTAGATGATGGGGATCATCTTGTTTCTTGAGTACGTGCAGCACCAGGAATGGTAATAGTTTCTGTAGAGAGTACATTTATTAGAGGTGCTAGAGAGTTCCGAACCTACTTGGCAGGGGTTTTCCTTCATGCAGACCGTGTGGGAGACACGTGTCGTTAGAGAATGTACAGCTTGACCTCGTATGATCTGTCCTTTTGATGAAGGTATGGCCTAAGGTTTTCCTAACCAGGAGACTAATTTTAGACTCAAACAACATGCTTCTCTTCTCAGATGTAGGTTTGCTTGGTTTGGTGGTTGGTTGGTGGTTTTTTTCTCCCTCTGCTTTTTGATCTCATGCTCAAATAAGTCTTCAGCCTAATTTAAGTCTTCTGTTAATATCACAGAGCCTTTTACTAGTTTTCTGACTGTAAAATAGCAAAGTTACTGTGTCTTGTGTTTGCACGAGCAGCACCCTAATGCAGTGCACGTGCTGGCTGGGGGCAGCGGGCACTGTCAGTCTGCGGGCGTTTTTCCCACGTTGTTGAAATATTTAAAGCCTGGCCCCTCGACCTGTACGGAAGCAGCAGGATGAGGCAGAACCTTTTTGACTGCAGCTTGCGAATGCAAAATTGACTTTGTCCCAAACCAAAAAGCTCTGATGCATTGGAGTTCAGGCGAAACGCCGCTAGCGGTTGCCAAGAAAGCGACTGCCCGCAGCAAATGGCAGCACGCCTCTCGGCTGGGGCTGGGCGTGGGATGGCTCGGAGGATGCGGGGGGCCCATGTTGAACGCCGCCTGTAGCGTGGAACAGGGAAAACGGGGCTAGTGGATACGAACACAGCTGGCCGTGAAGTGGAGGTCTTGCATGGAGGGATGGGTTTGGTCATCTTTGTTTCTCAAAGCTTCTGCAGCATGGGTGCTTTGTAGAAAAAAAAAATCTCTTAACACTAGAGGGGCTTTCCTTCTAAAGGATAGATTTTGCTGCTTTTACTTGAATCACAGGTAGGTCACAGGTCACAGGTCTCCTGTTTAAAAATGCCAGCTTGTGTGTTGATGGTAGATTTCCTTGGAGTTTTGCACTTCCATTTTGGCTTAAAAATACCACCTTAATAGAAAGATCAACGTTTTCCCATTTTAGTGGCAGATTTTATTAAAAATAGAAATAAACTTGGTGCTAAGTACCAACTGTAAGGTATATCCCTAGGGACATGCTCTTCTGTTTCAGACTAACTTGTGAAGTAACCGGTTCTAGCACTAGCTTTGTGGAAGCTGCTGTGTAGCAACCTGGCTTGCAAAGGAGCAGGCTTTTTAAGCATGAGTGTAACTGCAACTTTTCAGAGGAGGCTGGAGGCAGGCTGAAGAGAG
>VZTL01086092.1:0-10400 GCA_013400535.1 Scopus umbretta
CACTGTAAGGTGTTCACCTCCATTTATATTCCGTGGAGTGCTAAATCATCATGTGCTGCTGTTTTGTTGTTTTGTTTTGTTTTGTTTTCCCATCTGAATTTCATTTAGAAGAACTAAAAATACATCAATACCTGAGCAGTGTGAGTTAATGATCTTTCTCTTTTTTAGTTTGTTAGGCTGACAAAATAATGTCTAGAGACAGTCAAAGCACTTAACTGAAAACGTTTCATTTCGGCATTTCTAAATGTAATTCTTTGCAAGCAATCTGAATTTAGGTAAATTTACACACTTTGAAATGAAGAATGGTTTGGTATAGATGTTTTCAGAACTGCTTAGACATTTTTGTGACATTCTTCCGAGTGTGTTTTTTTAACCAGAAACATCACGTAACTGTGTTTTTCCAGTCAGTGTAATTGTGTGCCTCAAAAAATTGCCTGGCTGTATGTTACTCTCGTGTCTCTTAATCAGAGTAGTTGCCATGACAGTCAGGGATATTGGGAATATCTGACGGTCTCTGTGACTGTCTGACATTATCTGTTCTGATGCGCCTCTGCAACATAACTGTGCTGCTGGAAGTTCCCTGCAGCCTAGAAGTAGAGAGATAGAAGAGAAAGTGCCCTTTGTTTAGGACTTCCTCCGTATTGCAGTAAGTATTTTTGCACTAATAGAAAAAAACTCCTCTTTGTTCGCTGAGACTTGCTGTTATTAGTTACAGATTACTATTTTTGAGAATTTGGTAATTTAAACATTTTATCTCAAGACTCCTTGGCAAGAATGTAATGTAACTTCATCGGGGGAAGAATATGCTAATGAATTTAGATCACACTGTGTGTCATGTTTTTTAGCAAAATATGAATACCCTTTATGTATACTTAAGATACCACGTATATATCCAGTTCAGGTGCTGTTTCATCTTTCTGTTCTGACAGGGTTGTTTTCCATATTTCACTGTACGACATCACATTCAGAGTTAACGGGTCTCCTGATACTAATTGCTAGGGGACTGGAGACATTGCTAGATAAACCCATAGGATGTGTTTGGCTTAAGAAGCCTGAATAAAAATACTGGGTGTAAAGTATATGTTGCTTTTTAATGTCTCATGTTTCACTGAAGCAAATGTGTAATTTGTGTCATGACATTTGGAGAATAGTTTGGATAGTTCTTACAGTGGCTTTATCACAAACGTGGAAAGACTGAAAGAATGGTTGAGACTTCCTTTCTTCTCTCCGTAGCTGGTTACTTGCAACTCATGCAACAAAACAACAAGACATTATGGTAAATGCAGGGATTTTCTGGCTACCAAGACACACAACTCTGGCACTCCGAGTATTAAATCTAGCCTGAGGACACCAGATGCAAAAATTCAGTCTGCAAACAAAGTGACACCTGTAAGCTGCAATAAGTTGGGATCTAAAGGGAACAGTCCTTCATCACTTCCCAGGTACAGCGAGGCACTTTGCTGAGTAGAGTGTATTACCTCTTACTGGGACAGGGCGTCGGGTATTTCAATTCAGTCACTACGTAAACTTTAAATTGACAACTATTTTTCTTTAGTGGTCTGATTGAGGAGATCAATTTTAACTTTCCAACCTTTCAAATCAAAGAAAAGCAACTATGTGCAAAGAATGCACGATTCGGTTTTTGTCAGTAATGTGAACTGTCTTAAAACTTGCATAACAAAGTTATACTTCTGACTGCTCACTTGTACATGAAAATACACTATTTATGTTCAACATTTTTCGCTCAACTTATATATATGCACTTTCGTAGTTACTTTGTGTTAATTCTGCTTCCTCACCTTTAAGACATTTGAGTCTTTTGTTTTTCAGAACGTGTGTATCCAGACAAGCGACAACCAGCTCTGCTTCCAAGACTCCCCGAAACTCCAAATTTCACTTTTCTAAGCTAAAACGGATGCTTAAGCTAGAAGAAAAAGAGAAAAGCCAGAAGGCAGATTTGCAAACCTTCCTGACTTTACTTTAGTTATACATTATTTCAAAGTAATAAAGATTACAGCAATAAGTATTGTTCCAGTTTTAGTAAACCAACAAAGTGATTTCTTTAAAACTGAAGCTAACGGCATGTATCCTGTGAAAGCGTAGACCATATTTTTTAGAAGCAAGCTCTGTTTCTAAGGGGACCGGTTGTCCGCAAGAGGGAGATGAGAAAATAGCCAGTATGCTTGGCAATCTTGGAACATGTTTTTGAGTCTCTAATGGCCCAAGAATTAAAAGCCAGGATCTATCCTTTGAGGAGGCTGACAGTACTGGATCCATCAGTGGGTCCAACAGGACCAACAGGTAGGTTGGTAGACCTGAAAGCAATCTGGGGGTAAGGAGGTGGCGGTTTGCTCCGCCTCACTCTCCCACTGTTTTTAAGATGATGCATCACAACAGAATTTAAAAGATCTCATCCCTGCTTTGCATGTTTGAGTAAAACAAAGACACCTCGCCAGCACTTTCTGCAGGTATGGTATTTTTGAGGGTCTAATGTAGTGTCCTGTGGTGTCACTGTCTTTTGATACCTCTGGTGATTTAAGTGCAGCCTTTACAAAGGTTCCAAAATAAATACTCTTTAAGACGGGGCTCACATACAAAGAGAGAGAACAGAGTGTATCACCAGATTAAATTTCTTCATTTTCTTAACAATGTTGTCTGTGATTTGGACTGCAGACAATACTGGATAACGCAGAACCTTGTAAAACTGCACTCTGAGGTGGGATGCTCTCAATAGCGACTGACAGCGCCATGCTAGACTGCTGTCGGCACCCTGCTTTGTTACTGTCACGAGAGTGGCACAGTCATAAAGAATACGGGATATACTTCCTTTCCTTTCTGGTTCCTCTGGTGCTGCTGAAACGGGTCACTTTTGTCTCGTTCAGAAATGGCTAAGGAGAGAACCTCTTCCTTAAATGTCTTTTGGTTTTCTCAGGCTTCAGAGTTGCTTCCTTCCTGGACCTCAATCTGGAAAACTTAGGTTTGCCCTGGACAATAGTCAGCTCACTGCACCAAAACGTTGTGGTGTGAATAGAGGATTGTCGAGGATTGTCAGGGTTAAAGCGGTCTCCATTGTCAGATTCTACGTTTTCAATTCGGCACAGAGGTGAGAAAGGGCAGTAGAAAGTCACTGTTCAGGACTGAGTTTATAGCCTGCCCTACGTATAATGTGCAAAGACAGTTCTGTGAATCTGCTTCAGAATGCCCCTCTGAAAAGAGAATCGGTTAAAAACCTGTAAATTCTTGGGTTTCAAGATCTGTATTTTTTTTCTTTTTTTTTTTTTTTCTTGTATTCTAAAGAATAGTTTCCTTTAAGTGTACTCGGACTCGATGAACACAGCTTGAGAAACAGGACCAGCAAATAAGTTGGCAGACTTGAAAGCAATCCCGGGCAGGGGAGAATAGTTTGGTGCAAATTCTCCTTGCAGTCTCAGAGATTGGCATGTAACATTTTTGTATCTCCTATACATTTGCACAGTACCTTTGAAAGGTTCACTGCCATTTGTCTCTTATGTACATGTATGAACAAATTAACTGTCATTCTTTGATAAAAATATGGACCTTGGAGTTGCGCCTCTTCCAATGCAGAACTTGGCATTAATTCACAATAATGCTGCTGTATTTATGATCCAGTCCTCTGCAAAAATACTTCAGTCTTGTTGATGGAAAATGTGCACTATACAAAAGTATTTGGAAAATCAAGTTTTGCAATAAATTTTATATTAAAAGTGCACACGTTATGTCCTCTGCTGCTCTGCTTCCTATGAGGCTTACGTGAAACCAGCGTGGGCATCTGCTCTGTTTTAAGGTGCATCAACATAAATGTGTTAGCCCAAGAATATGCTTTTCCAGCAGATCTCCCAGTTGTCCCTGTTTACAGTGATTTTTTTTTTATACAATACCGAGTGGTTTCAAAGCACGTGAGTTGCATTCCTTTGGGATAAAACTACAGCTAATGGATAAAAGAAACGATCTGGGGCACCACCAGTGTGCTGCGAACACTAACGGGCAATCTATCCACAGGATGACAGGAAAGCTAGTCTGAAATACGCATCTCCAAAAAGTGTATTGTGGGCGCCGGGCACTGAGCTTCAGGGATTCTGCATTCCAGGTGTATTACTATTGCAGTGCGCTGTTTGTTAAGGTAGACAGACTCCTGTCATGCTCCAAATGGTATCTTTTTCTTTGTAATTGCCAGAGTTGTCGGGCGTGTCCAGATGTGTTGTTCTAAGGGATTGCTATTGCAAGCTATCAGACTTTACTGTGGAAAAAAAGGAAAAAAAAAAATCATTCGGTATGTGCCATTCCTTGGTTTACATGTGTGCTTCAAAATGCCGGGCACAAACGGCGTTGGTATTTTTCTGTCTATCTGAAGTGCTTTTATGCTGTTCCTAAGCCACTAATGCAGGCTTTTTCTGTTACTGGACTTTCACAGAATCGATGTATTGAAAAACATAAATATGTGTGTGTATATATGTCTCTGTAAGATACATATATACACATATCTACATGATGTGTATAGGTCTGTATACACACATACATATACACACATCAGATGCGTATATATACGTACATACAGATAGACAAACAGACGCACACGCATCTGATGGCCTCTTCCCTTCAGGCTGTAGAACGTTCCTGTACTCGATGGAACGCTGCAGGTCCATTTTTGGCTGCCTCAGATGACTGCTGGGCCTTCCCCCCCCGCCACGCAGCGTTCCTGCTTTGTGTCCAGAGAGCAGGAAGAACGACTCTTTACAGGGAGGAAATGAGGCCAGGATTCCACCCAGGCTTTGCAGAGCAAGACCACTAAGCTTCTCTGCTAGGCATACGCCCCCGCGTACAGGTATTGATAAAGCGGGAGTTATTTCCCAGCTCATACAAATTCTACGGATGCAATGGTACGTACATCATTGACCGTAGTAGCGTTGTACCATATATTGAAAATGTTCAAAGCGTGTCTTGATATAACCAGCTCAACTGAAGCACGTGTCGTTTTAGAGCATCAGCTGGAGCCATCTTCCCGTTTTTGAGTATCGGGGAACCTCAAGCTGGCGTATTGCAACGCGTTCCCTCGCACCCGGCCCCGCCTCTGAATAAACGCAAACTTCGGCCCAACTAGAGGGTATATGAACAATATTTCTTTTATGAAATTTACAGTTCTAGAGCTATGACCTCTGGCTTTTTAATGCACTGCTTTCTTACTGATAATTGCTACACAAAATACAAACGCAGGGAGTAATAAACTTCAAAATTAGTGGCGACCATTTCCCCCCCAGCATCACTATGAGATCTTCCTTGACTCCGGAGTATAGGGAGAGGTTTACATTAAAGCCATTTCTTTCACACCCATGAGATTGAGTAGGCAAGCAATAAACAATGATTTCAAAGATGTTTTTACAACAATGTTTTATTCTATTAAATATGAAAGAGCGTACATACAGGTGTTATTCTGAGGACATAAATTACACAAGGATTACACGTTCTGTCAGAAAAGCACAATAATGAAACATCTTTACATTTCAAACTTTTCTTGTTAGCTTTTAACAAATGAGTCTATTTCTGTTGCAAACAAGTAACGAGTGCTATTGAACTTTGCAAATTCCCACAAAAACATCATGCTTAGTAGGATACTTTAAATATTGTAAAGATGAAATCAGAATTAGATTTCTAAATAACAAGATGGAAGAGATTTACTACTTAATCAAGATAAATGACACACTGAAATAGGAGCCGAGACAAAATTGGTCATTCATTTAAAAAAAAAAAAATCCACTTCAGACACTACATTTGAGTCTGCTTTCTTTGCTTGCAGGAATAGTCACTGTGATTATATGCATGAGTGATGAGCAGAACTGGCCCTAAATATTTATAAATGTAACCGTCAGATCTCAGACGTGCTGGTTTTCTAGTTCACTATTTTTTCCACGGAAAAAACCCCACACCCATGAATCTACTCGCTGACGTTTCACAAGGCTGAAATC
This sequence comes from Scopus umbretta, assembly GCA_013400535.1. NCBI lineage: Eukaryota > Metazoa > Chordata > Aves > Pelecaniformes > Scopidae > Scopus > Scopus umbretta. The sequence goes on from VZTL01086092.1 coordinate 5,982, forward strand.
CAGCTCTTCTGCAGAGGGCCAGCCAAGCCGCTGTATGATTTCCATCTCTTCCACAGTCACCTGCACCGGGGGAATCCTACCCGGGTGTTTGGGGTCATCGCTGAAGTACCAGACCGAGTTACCACTGCCTTGTGCGAGCAGTATTGGTCTGTGGAAGTCCCAACACATTGTCTTTTCAAACTTCAGGTAAACAGGAATGTAATTTTCTCACAGTGAAAGCTCTCAGTTTGACATTCAGAAGACTACTCGGATAAAATACATAAGAAGAATGTAGTTTGGGTTGTGCTGCTAGGGATTAACTGAGGTGTTTTAATATATTAATACAAACATTAACAGAGTGAAACAGACAAGCTAATGTTACTGCAGGCTGTAGTTTAATTTTCAAAAGGAGTAAGGAAACACAATTTCTAAGGATGGTAATTTTTGTACCTACGGACTTCACGTTTATTTATAAAACCACAGAAGCGGGGTAATATTCCTGATAACTTTCAAAACATTCTGCAAAAACACAGCTTGAGCCTGCAAACGCTAGAATATACAAGCAGTCCCAGTGACCTCCAAGGTAAGCATTCTCATATGGCAAAGAGGGGCAGGAATCTTTGCTTTCCTCAGAGAATGCTCAATAAAAGTGCAATATAGTGAAGCAAATAATCCTTATGCTTTTATTATTAGATGAAAAATGTTCAGATATTTTATAATTGTGCCTTTTGTAGGCTGGGCATTCTGGTTTAAGTAGAGTCGGACCATGTCAGCAGAGATGGGCGGGGTACACCCACACATTTGCTTTCCCAGGGTGGTAAGACCCCAAAGCAGTTCTCTGGTATAATCCCATCCACAGCTAAAACATTGAGCTGCCCAGTTTCTCACTGTTATTTCTGTTTTGACAAAAGTTGACATTTGTTTTGCTTTTCACTTCCACCCAGGCATGTTCTCCCTTTCAGCTGCGAGGCACCCTTCCTTTCTTTCCCCACCCAGCCTCTTTTCTTCCTGAGATGTCAGAAGTACATATGTTAAGCTTTGGAACCTGAGAATTTGGAGGTATTTTTTGATACTACAGGGCTGCATTTGTATGGTACCATGTTATCTCCTGCTATACTATTACAGTTACAATATACGTCTTCTAACTAGTTGATACCTGATGCCTTTCCCATATAAATAAAAAACAACGCACCGTTCAGCCACTAATACGTGACACTTGCTAGAAGAGTGACCTTTACTTTCCGCAAGTCCTCATTTCCAAACAAATGTTGAGGGATCATTTCCAAAAAACCAGCTACGAAATATTCCTTGAAGTAAACAATTTCACAGTAAAATAAAGAAAAATATATCAAAAAACCAGCACTCTCTCAAAACTAAAACCTACATACATGAAGAAGTTGAGATCTTTCCTCATTCTTTTATCTGTTCTACGTTATCTGTAGATAAGCAACATTATCGCTATGAGTTATAGATAGGAAAAACAAGTCTAGTGAAGTAAGTGTCCTGTCTTTAATACCCTTGAGAGATCAAGGAAATTCAGCATTCAACTTTATTATTAAAATTATTTTTTATTAAGATGACAAAAGCCTGTTTCAGCTTAATTCCCTGCGGTTTTGAGTACCCAAGACTTAGATCCTTCAATGCACTCTAAACAAGCCATGCCACTGCACTTATGATCGCCTCTGGGTATAAATTGAGTTTTCCATGGCTAGGATTCAGCTGTGAACTCACTATTTGTCCTCTTTGTTTTATGATTTTTTAAATAATTCTTAATAGATTAAGCTGTTTTAATATTTATCACAAATTTGGTGCTATTCTTAGGCAAGACTGAACTTTAACTGCAACTCTAATGCACGTACATGTACATAAGACTTTATGAGCCAAGTTTAACATACTAGAACAGAATTATTTAAAACATTAAAATTGTACCTGAACATTCATTTTCTTATTAAGAATCTATGCTGAAGAAATGCCAATACGGGTTCCGTAATTTTGCATATCAGACTTAAACTAAAGAAACACTCCTCTGGATTCACTACAGTTAGCTCTTTTTTTCCTACGGAGTGGAAAATTGCCACTCAAAATTTAAAAATCCTGAGACAGCTAGTGAGCTCTGATGAACTACTTTCAGCATCCCTATCTGTCAGTCAGAATTTTTGATGAAATTAGTATTCCTCATTGCATGCTATGGAATGCTATGTCAACAGCTTGTATTTTTTATCTTTTGAGGTTTTTTTCCCTACTTGAGGTCTAGTTCATTGCAACTTCCATGAGAAAAGATAATTGGACTGAGGTGCTTATGTCCAAGTGTATCTGTTTTAAAGAGAAAGATTATTCTCCATTCATATCCAACAAATATTCTAGCGATTAGCCCTGTAGAAGTCAACAATAAGTGACAGATCACTATCTTCCAACAATTTCACTCCAGGACTGTTCTGAATTGTGGTTTTTGAAAAGGAAGAACAGATTTTTCTAAAAAGATTTGCCTTCATGTGAGCAGTATTAAACTTGTAAACTGTAAACTTAACTGATGCAAAACAATGCCTGACAAGCGCAAACCCATGAACAAAATGCAATCATTAAATCCTCCGATGATACATCCGACTCAAACACTTGCAGTCCAGGTTTTTAAGGTCATCTAAACACCAAAGGTACAGGTAGGCATGTTTTAAATCACTCCTCAACAACTACATGCCTAATTGCGATTGACTGAAAAGCCTGAACTTTCTGGCAATCTGCTAGATGCCTGTCTGTATCTTTAAGTTTTTAAGTGAACTTCAACACTGGCACATAGTACGGTAACAAGGACTTTTCACAAATTCAGCTACCTGTAGACAAATACCACATTTGTGCTACGCAAAGGGCTTTGTTAAAAACAGACACTAGGCAATAATTGGAAATAAAATTTCCAATAATGTTTGACTTACACCCAGGCCTGAACTGTCTCCTCCTGTCCTGTGAGAAAAGACGATAAAGATCTCAAAATGTTTGCTGGAGTGGGTGGAGGTGGGGGGTTGGAAGCCCATGCTGGCCTCTGGGGTTTCTCAGTGGAAGAGGATGTACGGCACGGCTGTGTCATCGTGGTGCTGCACGTATGGATGGTACAGAGCATTGTCAAATTTTAATAATGGGCATTTAATAATTGGGACAGTTTAGAGAATGACCTTTCAATTTAATTAAAACTGTAAAATGGCTTCACATTTCTGGGATTAACCTTTTTAGATGAAGACAGATGTTCCAGAAAGGGATTAGAGTACAAATGAACCGTCCCTCAATTTAGAAACTAAGCAGCTGTAAAAAGAAAGTTACAATTTTGACACATAGTTAAACTGGTCGATTGTATAGTTTCTTATGCTGACTTTCAAATGATACTAAAATATTGCAATATTTTGAGTCATTTAAAGATCTGCTCACTGTAACATGATTTATGCTTTCCAATACAAAATTGGTTACTAACATTTGCTTCAAAAAAAACCACCTGACTTGTTTTGGGAGTGGGTAATTTAAATGTAACGGACAGTGAGATCACTTTTAACTTTGCATTAAATTGCATTGACCTTCTTGCAAACAAGCTTGTGATTTCCACATTTCACTCCCTCACTAGCAACTGAAATGTCTCGCATTAGAAGTATGTGTTGATTATATGTTGATCTACATTAAATATAGGGTACATAAGAAAAATCTTAGCATGTTTTTTTTACTGGGGCACCCAACGAAAATCTTTACAAAAGATAAGATAATGATCCATTCTTCAATGTAATAGACACAGATGCCATTTTTATAAATGTACCCTTATGTTCACTCGCCAATAAAATAGTAAACAAATCAACTTTTTAAACCATTTTTTATAAATTATTATTTTTACTGACACTCTCCAACAATATACAAAAATAATACTACAAGAGTACCAATCAGTCTGACCTACCCCTCATTTCACAGAAAAGTAGAGGTTATGGAAGGATGTTCTTGTAATCAATCATCGCTGTAGATGTCTCCTGCAAATGGTAGGTGTACATGGCTGCCCGTGACGTTGGGAAGTCGAGAGAGATCGGGCAGGTTCTGGATGCGTGACCTGAGTTCTTTCCGTACTTGGGACACTCTGGCTAGCTTGCGCTTGTACTCCTGCAACGCAGAAGAATTCAACATGAGGCTCTTTTGCTAATACCATCCCTACTACTTACTGCACTTGACGTTTTCCAAATAAAGTATTCCTTCTGCAAGTCAGATGACTAAACATACTTTGAGAGGAGAGAACCCAGAGATCTGGGTGTTCTGGCATCAGCTCTAGCATTTTCTCAGCACCTGACTTCGGAAGCATAGCCATGGGATTATTTTGCTTTGAATTGTAAGTACATAAATGCTAAACAAGGAAGACAATCCCAGCTAACACAACTACACGTGTTTCTGCATGCAACTAGTAGAATGGGATTGTTCTTAGGA
>VZTL01086136.1:0-37363 GCA_013400535.1 Scopus umbretta
CACTACGCCCTCCCTTCAGGAAGGAAGGACGATGTGTGTATTTCTGTATCTCCTGACTTCTACAAGTAGGTGAACACACTGGTGGCATACAGAGCTCCTCCAGGCAGCTGATGTGCTGCCCACAGAGGCTGAATCCACCCTGGGCAAAAGCATTTGCAATGGCCAGGACATATAGCCAGCATGGCAGCACACATGGGGATGTGCAGGTGGCAAAGCAGATGCAGCCATGGCCAGGCTGGTGAGAAGCTGCAGTAAGGGCTCGTTCCCTTCCATCACTGTCAGGCCAACTCCCCATGCTGGTCGCCTTGCGCTCACCTTCCACTGATGTTCCCATCGCTGAGCCCTGGACCACTCAGCCTTCTCAGCTCTCCTCCAGCAGCTTTCTTCTCACTGTTGGAACTGCAAGGTTAAACAGGAAGATGGGGGAACGGGTAGAGAGCCAAGGCCAGCGTTACAGCCCGGCTGATTGCTTCAGCTAGTGAAAAATGCACACGCGCTTGCAGCTGTGCATAAACCGGAGCCCGTGCCAGTGGAGGTTTTGGCCCTTTTTACTTAACAGTGACACAGACACATCTCTAGGCTTTTTCTGTTCTACTGTAGTGTCACCCCGAGGGGAAGTGAGCGGGAGCTGCTGAGAGCTGCTGGCCTGTTTGGCCACAGCATTGCCTTTGGGCTCCCACTGCAGAAACACCCCTGGGCAGGCAGCGCCGTGATGCAGGTACCAGCCACTTCCCACGTCATTTAAGATCCAAACATCAGAAAAAAGAGTCCCAAAGGCCAAGAGCTGCAAAAGAGGAAGGGAAACTCCAGCACAGTCTGGAAAATAAAGAGCAGGATTTGCACCATTAATTGTAGCCACAAAAGCTGTGTGGGGGTGGGAGCTTATGGCAAGGCATGGTAGTCGGGAGCCTCTCCGAAGCTGTGCTCACTGTCTAAGACACAGCACCTGCTCTTCCCCGCCATGGTTTTGGGAAGGCGAAGCATGTCTGTGCTTACTGAAGCAACAACCAGCATTACCGCATACAGCATACCTCCAGCTTGCGTGGGGGCAGACTTATTTTTTATTGTGGGTGTTTTCTAAAGTTATTGCTGAAGCCTTTCTTTGTATTTGTAAATGCAATAGGCTTTTTATTGAGGTTGGGTTATCCCCAGGGTAGGAAGTCGAGACACTAATTTCTTTTCTCTCAGCTGTCATCTGTGAAGTCTGGGGTAAGGTTCCTCCTCCCACCTCTTCCTTGCTTTTTCTTTCCTAGGGATCTGTTGTAAACTCAAAAGCTGAACAGTTTTAAGATTTTTTTTTTCTTTTGACACTTCAAAATTCTTCTGCAAAAGGGTTAAGGTCTAGGGAAAGGGTGTGGCATGACCTCGGCTCCCTTCCCCTGCTCAGCATCACAGGGCTCCCTGGGGCGATGAAGCACTGGCTGAGCCACCTTGGGCTGTGTGGGGGCAGCGTGTGTGCGCATCGCCCCTTCCCTGGGTCTCGCTGGCTGCAGAGCAGTCCCACCTGCTAGCCGAGCCCCACGAAACCCGCTGCCAACGCAAACTGCCCATCCCAGTGCAAACCAGCTCCCGGGGGGACTCCTGCCCTTGGGTAAGCTGATGCTGGCATTTGTGCTGCACCCTGTGTCAGAGGAGGCTGTTACCCTCCTTCACCCTAAAAACACTTGGCTTGCCAATAATCCAGACACTGCTGAAGCCTGGTACACAGCTCAAAAAATGCCTCAGCAGAGGAAACTCAGAACTTTTGATAAGAGAAAAGCTTCTTGTAATTGTACCGAGTGAAATCAAGATATTTATCTTATTTCCTACAGAGGAAAGAGGGGATTAGGGTTTTAAAATACCACAGTTTCCTTCAATTTTAGTAAGGTAATCTCTTTCAATATGTCTGTATATTGGAAAAAGAGATTAGAGCCAAGATAAACCCCTTTTTGTTATTTGGCCTAATACATGATTCAAGATCAGAGCTTCTCTTCTGCACCGGTTTGTTTCTGGTGGGGAAGCCAAGGCACTGAAGGGCACCTTGAGCTTGGAAGCAACTGAAATATCAACTAATTTTTGTTCGTTTTTAATTGCATGACTTGTACTTTGGGTAATGAAGGCAATTGACGTATTCTGGTGGGGCACGATCCCGGTTAAGACTTTCTTTCTGGTCTGAGATTTACTTTTGCTGTTTGTTGCCCTGGTTTATATCTCCCTAGGGAATGCTAACACCTGGTTCAGTAGCTCCCCATTTGCGGTATGACCCATATAATTTGGAGGTTTCTGGGAGAGCCCTTTCTGCAGGAAACAGTGGGGATTTTGTACTCCATGGGCCATCCAGGGAAGCTGAGCTCAGTCCAGTAACTCCAGGAGCTGCCTGCCCACGCCATCCTGCATCCTGCTCAGTCTTTCTGTATATCACCAGCAAAGCCTATGTAGCCAAACCCCTGGCTCAGCCGCGTTACTCTGTGCAAAGCCTCTCTTAATTTGTTTATTGTTTATGAAAAATGGAAAGTAACTTGGTTTACAGAAGATTGTGGCGATCCAGCTGACGGTAGCCCCTCCAGTGCTGTCGGAGGATGGTGCTGGAGGAAGGATGCTGTTAGGAAAAGCAGAAGAGGGGAAGAAGCCACAGGGATGGCTAGTCTTGCTGCAGGTCAACATTTCTTCTCTGTGCAATTATTGTTGGGTTTCACTTCACTGTCTCTCTGATTCAAATGGAAACTTTAAGTAACTTATATTAATTGTTGTCTTTTCCAATTAAACCTGTCTGGTCTTTGACATGAATGACTGTTTCTTATTTCTCTCTGCTTTGTGCAGCAGTTTGCATAATGAACAGCGTGTCCCCAGCATTTTGCAATCGCTGGACTGGAACAGGAACACGATTTCCACATGGAGCTCTGGAGAGCTTCCTGAATCCCAAGGGCTTCAGGAACGCCTCCCTTGCTGCAAAGCCCCAGCACCTACTGCTGTTCTCCCCCCTGCTTCCCTCCTGTCCAGCATCTGCAGCTTTCCTCAAAGTTTCTTTTCCTCTCTCCTGCAAAAGAGAGTGCAAGGAAACAGCAAGGGAGGGCATGACAAAAATAGGAAAATCATCTGTCTGGTGGGACTCGCTCAGTAAAGATGGGCTAGATTTCCACACATTTACTTTTTCATCCTTCTAGGTCTCCTGACGGTAAAAGCAAGCAGCTCCTGTTCTGCACAAAGTGATTTGAATGGTAATTTTAATTGGTTTTGGGGCCTTGATGAAAAAGCAGGACATTATCTGTTGGGAAAAGCTCTAATCTGATTTCACTTGAGTCTTTACCGATATGGAGCACCATTATTGGACTGCCTAATTTAATCCCAGCTCTGCTTCCTGAATCAACGATAGAATGCTAGATATTTATTTAGGTTTATACACCTAAAGCAGAAAGCTTCTGCTGAAAAATGAATTCTCTCTCATGTAATGATATTTAGCTGAGCTTCTCAACAGCAACGTGTCCTGTGTTGGAAATACAGGACAAAGCTGTGTGCAGATTTTCTGCATTCCAGCTGTAATTAGGAGTACATTACCTGTTGCACCGGGAGCTGGGACCCGTTGCCCAGAGAGGAACACTGCTGGACATAGCACTGTGCTCCCTGCAGCTGGACTGCTTGACATCTCCTGTTACGTGGCAAGGCCCAGATGTATTGAAAACTTATTGCTTAAATAATTGAGTGTTAACTTCAACAATTATATTTAGGTAAATGCATACATACTGAAGTACTGAATCTGATTGCAATTCCTTTGGGACTCTCTCCATTCATTCCAGAGGGCCAAAATAGTGTTTAAGACTAATTTTGGTACCTGAATAAATTCTATGATGGATAGCAATTTACTATCCACCTACTGTCATTCTGTTTCAACTGCATAGCTCCAAACTGAGACCTTTGCACAGCTGTGCTGATTGTGTTGGGCTGTTTCCCACCTCACCAGAGATTAATATGTTTTATCAGTCAAACTGTTTTTAGACAATGCATATCAGCATTTGCAAAGAGCTCCATATGCCTTAGGGCTAGAAATGCTATATAAATCTAAGCAATTACTGTTATATTCTATGATTCATTGTGGCAGCAGACATCTCGCAAACTCGGGGCCAATTGTTTAAGTGCATTTTACTTTTAGGTTAACTTTTTTCTTTTTTCATTTTTAAATAACTCCCTTTCTGATTGCTATAGGAGAATTTATTTAAGCATTATATGCACTGCCTCTTTCTCTGTAAACTCACACTGTAGAAAAACTTCCCCGTTGCTGTAGGTAAAACTGCTTCTAAAGCCTTTGGAGTATCTGTGGGAGAGAAGAACCCTGTTATTTGCAAGACATTTTGGCCAGCTCTTTGATATCTCCAGGAAGATGTCAAGGACTTTTCACTACATCTGCTGTGATTTGATTGCCTTTTGCCTTTTGCCATTTTGCCACTTTTTGGATCCTTAACCATTGCCTGTATTTCCGATTTCTGGGCAGCTGTGAGTGCCAGCCTGCCTGGTTCACATGTTTCATCAACCTCAGGTACCTGCTTAGCCTGCTGTGAGCCTGTCTGCAGTGCTCATCCACCTGTGATTTCAGTTTTCAGTCAGCTGTAAGCATCTTTCCATCTTAAACTGCACATTTCAAAACAGTAAATTGGCCATTTTGAGGTTTTTGTTTTTCTTTATTTGGCATAGCAAAGATTATAGTTGCTGCTAACATCTGCTGCTCGGTATGCATTTTCATCTTGAATAGATGACCTGACTTGTGTATTGATACAGATGTGGTTTTGTTTTGGTTTTGTCACCAGTAAAATGCAATATTTCTTTATGTATGCCTTTGGGAAGTACATAATGTCTTGCAAATACTACATCAACCATTACATACAGCTGAGTAAGGCTATTTCTGCATTAGCTGATGATTTCCAGTCCTTACTTCTGCATTACTCTTTCTGTTCTTTGGCTATCACAGGCTACTTTGGCATTACTATCATCCATCACAGAAGACTGCATTTTTAAAATTCAGGTAGCTACATTTAGGAGGCAGTTTTGGAACTCACCTTTGTTGTTGTTGCATCCTTATCAATGAGATTTATACCTGGCATATGATGCCTTCATAGATCACAACCCAATCAATGGGGGATTTTTCTGGATTCTCCCTTTGACCCTATGTCTTCATTTAATCCTGATTAAATTATATGATTTCTCTTGCTTAAAGAGCTCATTGAACCATGCATGTTGCCTTTCTTTTAGTGGTGACAAAATGTAGTCCTCTCCTTTGAGATGTACAAGCTCCTTAATATCTGAAGACTTTTTCTTAGATTGCAGGGAAACACCTGCATGTATTTTCTCACTACTGATGTCAAACCATCTGAAATTCTATAATCTGAAGGTTAGTTTCACTATGAACCTTTGCATTTTGCAGATGTTATAATCAGAAGAGTAGTCATATCTTACCATGCAAGATTAGTAACTCCTGGCTGGGGTAACCTGTGACTGACACGTCAGAATCGCGTCTATTTTCAAATTTCCAGAGACAAAGCAGATTCCTCACTCTCTGTAGGGAACACTTTCATGATTGCTAATAGCTTTCACTATTAGGTGTTTTTTAAGCTCTATTTCTTTAAAAATAAGCCTTTCTTTAATTTCTCCTATTGCATCCAGTTAATTAATTTACTAAAAATTCCTCTCTCTTGATGCCCGTATCCTTGGCATCTTATAGCCAAAGTCTACATAAGTAGTTAGTACAAAGCAAATTAACCACCCTCTATTTTACAAATTCATATTTTAATTTGACCTATAAACACTACTGCAAATTCATAACCTAAGAACTTCCCAACAGGTCACTGAAGCATAGAAAATGTAACTAGCCCACTCCACATCAAGTGTAATTAATTGCACTACAAGATGTCAGAAGAAGGAAAGACTGGCTGTAATCTCTGTGTTGCTAAAGTGAACTTTTCTAGTAATGTCTGCTATTTTGTATGAATTTAACTCCTTATGGACCAGAGGCAACAGGTGAGCAGGAACAGCATAACAGATCCAAGCATAAAGGGTATTTGAAGGGTATTATGAGGTGTTGATCTACATTAAAAGCTCAGAGCTTTCCTGAGCAATTCTGGGAGGTTGTAACTGTGCCCAGCAGGTGTCTGCTGCAGGGCCCCAGACCACCAGCAAAGAAGTTTGAGGGTGGACTGATTTATTTGGATTAGAAGAAATAATATCTTCTGGAAGCTTAAGAGTTCTCTGCTGGCATCCCTGATGTCAATGATAACTGATAAATCCACAGTGGGACTCAGCCACTACTGTCTGTGGAGAAATGTGCATTTTTTTTCTGAAAGATCATTCTGAGGGAGTGATACCATGTAAACATCTGGTCATAAAGAGGCAGGCGACTTCTTCCACAGATGTCATATACTTGGATCAAAGTGAGCTTCAGCATTTTCTATGTAAAATGTTTATAAATTACCTCTCAAGCACAGAGGCATTCTGACCCTGGAGGAGAAATGGCGTAGGTGCTGTTGGAAGCGGAGCTGGCTGAAATTGCCTCTATCTCATACTTTCACTGCAGAAAATGTGGGGATTTCTGAGAGGACAGCTCCAACAGTTTTCCCTTCTTCCTGTGCAATAAAAGTTTATCCTATTAATAGAGTGAGGAGTTAATTAGCAGATAGACTCACTGGTATTTTTCCTCTTTTTTTCTTTCATTGAGAGGAAGACATGTTAGCTCTAGCAGAAGCTCAGTTTAGCTTTGTGTGCTTCCACATATAGCAGAGTCAGGGACTCCTACCATGGAGTCTTTGGCTGGATTTTCTTTAAATTTAATTCCAGAAGACACATTACAGGCACAGGTTTGAAATCAGTTCTGCACAGCAGAACAATCCTTAGGATACAGCTGAGCTGTATTAGTTTTCCTTGCTTGAGCAGTACTGTGCCGGAAAGGAGAAACATTGCTGTAGTCCATCCTTCATTCTTCCTTTTCTCTGATGCTACTTTTCCTCACAGAAGTAAAAATAAACATCTTGCTTTGTTAAACCTTTCCTGGCAGTGACTGAGCCAGTCTTTTCAAAGTCAATCGTGTCCCTTAAGGAAGCATGTTGATTCTGTCTGACACTTGTTAAGTGTCACTGTCACTAACAGTCTTTGAAGAGATGTTCTTGCAGACTTAACAAAAGGGATGTTAATTAGGCCAAGGTGTGTTATTCCGTAGGCCCATCAAACACAGCACAGCACTTCAGTAACTAGAGAGGCACATGGTACTAAAGAGCATTTAGTTTTATCTATAAAGTGCTATTTATTACCTGGGAAGAATATCAGGTATAAGCCAGTATTTGTTAGATGTTCTGGCAGCAGCCATCGCTGCCTGCATCTCCTTAAATAACGACATGGAATGCACTTGTGTAGTGGGAATGGACTGTGAAACTCATGCAGACAGTTGGACCACCTGCAAATGCTGCTACCTCTACCATGAATCCAAATGCAGCTGGATGTGTTTGCTTTCAAAATCATTAACTTTGTTCTAGTTCACAAAGATGCTCTTCCAGGTCAGTTGTTGATCCTCTTGAAGCTAGTAAGAGTTTCGTCAGTGAGTTCATTCAATCCCAGGAGGATTCAGTGTTGCAAAGGATCAGTGACCCATTGGTCACTAATCTGGGCATTACCTTGCCTATACCTGAAAACAGGCAGGGACTCACATGACTCATAGCATCAGCCAAGCGTTGGCATGGCATTTGCAAGGGCATCTGCCTGTATTTTGCACTCTCCTGGAAGAAAGAGGCATGCCGAAATAGCTTGGGAAACACCGCTGTAAAAAAAAAAAAAAAAAAAATCAGAAACCAAATCATCCAACACAAATATGTGAGTGTTAGACTGAATTTAGCTTATCTTCACATACGCACGCTTGTACGAAGGGAAAAACAAAAAGGTAGTTCACATCCCCTTACATCCCATCATATTTTTTCTCAATTTTTGTGCTTTGCCTTGGTATTACATCACTCATCATATAATGTGACATCCTTGCAGGAGCATTATACTGCTCCGAAATCCTTAGCTCTCTCAAAATGAAGTATAGCAATTCCTTCAGCCTCAAAGTCTCCCAAAGGCCTGAGTCTTGGCAGCGCTTTTTCCACCACTGAAGTGAAGCCACCTCTGGGAAGACACATAACAGCTGGTCAAGTGCAAACCACAGTAATACACTATTTTTTTTAAGAAGTGAAGGAAGCACGATATGGATTTGTGACTTTGGAAGGAACGGAAGGATGCAGCATTGCTATATGAAATGGAGCATAGCCAAACTCAAGTATTTGTACCAAAGAAAAGAAAAATCAAGAAACTGGTAGTATCTTACGTTAATGTTATGTATTAATAATTTTATCATTGATTGATCTGTAAGCTGCCTAGTAGTGCACAGAAACAGTAACAGTTTACATTACTGTATCAAAGGCACATATAATTTATTCAGTGAGATTCATGCCCTATGGTGCTTTTTTGACAGGTTTTTATAGCACTGTAGTTAGTATTTATTAGCGGTGAAAGCACTTTATAACACTTTGATACAATATTTGAGACAAGAACTGCACAAAGCAACTACTTTGTCAGCAAGAAAGCAATTACGAATGACAGTTCAAGAAGTGTTACCAAGAGATCTTCAAAGAGCTCAGGTTCGTACCATCGACAGCACAGCACCCAGCAATAGCACAGTGCTGTCAGCGCAGAGGATGGGAACATTCGTTCAGCTCCACCCCAGCAGAAGTGTCACATCCACCTCCCCAGCAAGAAGGTGCACCTTCTGCAGCACCTCGGCATCCCTGGAGCTCCCTCGTTAGGCACAGCCCTGTTCAGCTTCTACGATCATATGGGAGTGAAGAAAACAAGATGCAAGAGAGGAGCCCATTTAAAAACAGCTCAAAGGAACTTCACTTACACACCATTTCTCTTCCTGTTTTAGAAAGAATCTTTGTTCTTAATAAATTTTAAAACAAGCCCATAAAAATCCTTCAAAATAAGCTGTAGGCTAAATTAATTTCCTTAAAAATCTCTTTCCCCTATGCACAGGTTAACGTGGGCTTGCCTTGGAAGGTTTGGCTGTAAAATTGTGTATTCTTACCTTGGGCTTCTTATTGTCAGCTTAATTAATGGTTGAGCAGTACAGGCTGTCTTGCCTCACCTGTGCATCTTGTTTGAAGTCAGGAGGCACATACACAGAGTTTTACAACCAAATATTTCAAAGTGCCCTGGACTAAAGAGAAAGGCTTTGATTTTCAGCAGTGCTTCTCCCTTTGGCTTCCAGTACAGACCTGGGTGCTGAGCGTTTTGGAGGCAATTAGATCCTCAATGATCTGCAAAATCCATACATACCTTTTGTGTAAAAAATACATAAATTGGGAAGCAGAAGAGAGGAATTTGGACAGAGACTGGTCTTTGGAATATCACTCAGAAACGTCAGACATACATTAACGATAACATCATTAACTCTCATGACATAAGGAAATTTGTCTCATTCAGATTAATTTTTAGCTGCCTGAAATTTGGTTTCCTTACCAATCCAAATTATCAGCTGTTGTTGCCAGAGGTTTTGTCAAACTGTGATACAGATAACACAAGCTCAGGAAGACATCCCTTGTGGTTAAGTTAGCCTTACCAAACTTTCCTGCCCAAACAGGATAATTTTCAGCCATTAATTATGTTGTCACTGTCACTGATGGTACTTACACCACTACTGCAGCCTCTTAGGCCAATTAAGTGGCTTTTAGAGGAGGAAAAGCAGGCAGCTCAAGCAACATGCAAGTGTCTGGGTGTGAGACAGGTCTCTTCTGTGGAGACACGCAGAGGTCTGAGATAGCCATGAGCCTGCAGTTACCTATGGCAGGTAGTCCCACCACCCCTGTGAGGCACCTAGGCTGGGACATCCCTCTTGCCCCAGAGAAATGAAGACAAGCTCCTCCAGAAGGCAATTCAGGGTAGCAAAATGCCTGAAGCTGGGCTCTGTGGGTACTCCACCTCTGCAATCAAGTGTATCACGCAGGCCTATTGCAAAGCCTTCCCTCCATTTTACGTCAGCAGAAGAAGAATAAAACCCTGATCTAAACATCATGATATTCCTGATATGATGCTCTCGAGATAATTGATAGACAGATGCAGAAGTACAAGGATATTGCTGGGCTGAAAGGAAAAGGCTCTTTATTTACATCTCTAGTTTAATGAAAGCAAGGAAATGCAGAAAATAAGCCAAGTCTGTTAACTGTGCAAATCTTTTCCTTCTTCTCACATTGGCCCTAATGTGTAATTCTTTTCTTCATCATTCAGTGGAGCTGCTAAGTCACTTGTGTTTTGCACCAGCCTCCATGTCCTCCACAGCTTGTGAAACTGTTCTTCAAACCTGCAAAGTACCTTGTGTTTCCTGACTTGTTCTTCCCTTTTCTGTTTGACAAATAGTTTCTACTGCACACTTTTTCCATATACGCTGCTTTATTTATCATGGCATTTTTAATACTTGTTGCAGAATAAGGTCTCGATGTGGTACACCTCAGATAAAGCTTACAGCTGATGCTTACATTTTTTAATAAGGAAGAGAGAAAACCCCCCCACCTTCTCATCTCATGACTTTCTGCTCAGGTTCTTGGAAGTACCTATAATGACCTGAATATATGGGTGGAGATAATCCCTCCAAGGCTGGAAAGGCAAACATAGGTAGTCTTCATTCCAATACAGCTAGATTTCAGCTACCTGCTTCTTTTAATTCCCTGGAAGCCCCTTTTTGGGCAGGTGTTGGAGGATCAGAATCCCCTTTTGTGATCCCTATGAGTTGTTTGTAAGTGGGAGTCTGTCAGGGGAAGGGACAGGCCTGCAGAGGATGAGGCTTGTGTGTAACCAAGGACGGGCAGTTGAAAGCAAATCTGGCAGCTCAGCACACCCATGGGCCAGGAAGGCAAATGGTTCTCTCTTGTCCATGAATAAAGACATAAAAGGAATATCAAGTAGAAATAAAGAAGTGACCTCTTTATTTGACATGGTGTGGTCACAGGCTATGCTGTAGCCTGTTCTGATGTGCCCAGATCAGGAATGTGGGGGAAAAAAAAAAAAAAAAAAATCAGAAAATTCAGGGGAAATGAAGCATAAAGTAACTGAAATATTTGAAAGCCTGCCTTACAGTGAGAAATTCACAGATGATCTCATTTGGTGCCTCAGGGGAAAGCTGGTCTTTAATCAAAGCTTCCAGGAGACAATCAAAGACAATCTTTGATATTAAAGGCAGTGAAAAGAAGATCCTGTGACTGAAAGCTGAAACTAGAACATTTGTACTGAAAATAAGGCACAAATTTCTAACAGTGAGGGTAGTTATTCAATAGAGAAAATTGTCAACTGCAGCATGGCTTTTCTTTTATTTATATCTTAAGAAATTAAAGACACACATCCCCCACCCCCCCGCTCCCCAAGGATACAACTGGCTGAAACATTTAGCAAGGTCCTGTGATATACACAGGCAATAAAGTGTTTTTTATCCCAGCAGCCCAGGTGAAGAGAACAGTGACATCAAAATCTACAGTAGGAACCAAGGTCTGCCTGTAAATCTCCAGACACCTTGCCAATGGGGGAAAAAAAACCCAAAACACAACAAATCCATCAAATCCAAGGAAATCCCTGTTTATGAAAAGGTCTAAGAAGCTCTCAACTTCTCTGCATCAGAACTGCTGCTGTTTATATAAGAAATTTTTTTTCTCCATTTGCGCTTCATCAGGCTCTTGTCAGCTGGTCAGGAGAAAAATGCAAGAGTAGGAAGGGGAGTTGGAGCTGTTAAGTGCATTAAGAGGCACTGATAATCCTCTGTTACAATTCAGAGGATTGGTGAGAGACCAGTCCACAGCCAAGAGCAGTATGTTTTTAAAGTTAGTACTGGGGGCTGGCTAGCAGCCAGGTATAGTTATAACGTTACTAAAAATTAAATAGTAACTTCCATATTCCTGCACTGCAGTCTGACAAAAATCAAGGCGCTCAACTATTACTCCCCCATCCGTACTTAAAAAAGCAGACCGACATTTCCAGCATACTAGAGCTGTCAAAAAGCTCAAGGATCACCAGCCAGGGATCTATGGCAGGTCTGCATTGCCTCCATAAATCAAATTTCTTAGCAGTGAACATGTCAGTTACCATTGGTAGGAATTAAGTGACTAGATACTACTCCCTAAACTTTTGTTTAAGAAATACAGGTGGCTGCCTCCAAAGAGGATCCTCAGTCAGACCAAATGGGTTGGTGGTACTCATGAAATTAGCAGGAGGAAGACAATATGTAGCTACCAAATCCCCTCCTAGAGCAATACTGAAGAACCTTTGGAAAATGGGCTCAGCAGAGTATTCCTGCCTAAAATGATATTAGTGAAGCAGGAAAAGGATATTCTTGAAAAGCTGAAGGATTCCCAGAATGGTGTATGAAAAAAAGGGCTCCACCTGATGGCTCATACAGTTCTAACCCAGTTACCACCACTACTCTAGAAATCAGGTTTCACCTTTAGTGGGAGGTTTAGGGATGTAGCTCTAACTTTGACACTGCTGGAATGTAACTTCCTGGTGTTTAATATTGGGCTAGCTGGAAAGAATTTTCCTATTAACGATCTCTGTGTTTTTTCCTTTCTTCCTTTACTACCTCACTGTGTTTGTCTTTCCTCCTTTCTGCACTAAAAGTGGCTGTTCCTCTGTCTCCAAGCTCCTCCTGCTCTTCTGCAGTAGACCACCTCCTGTCTAGCCATGAACACACTCTGTAAGTCCTTTCTTTTATTACTGCAGCTCTGTGTGTGTGTGTCTGTTCAGTATTTATTGTAATACAATTTAAAGCTTTATTTGCTGTATAGCTTAAGATTCATGAGGTAGAGGCAGAAACCCCAGCTGAATGGGGATGTTTCACCCCAGAACACTGAGGGTGGGCTCCTGGCTGCAGACAGCATGCAGCAGGAATGCTGCCTTTCGGTGATGGTTGTTCTCAAAGGACTGTATTACAATAGTGCTGGGTCTCACCAGTAAGTACCACAAAGGAGTAGAACAAGATACAGAGAACAGTAACAAGCTGGGATTAGTTTCACATTAGTTCTGCACAACACCATATATCACAGACTGTGCTCAGGACAGAAGAGCTCTCTGTGGCCCTTGGCTGGACCAAGCCTGACCCATGCATAAAGCATAGAGGATTTAATTCCTAGAGCTTAGATACAGCCATGAGAGGTTTTCACAGGGATGTGGAAAACTCCAGTAACTCCAGGAGCTGCCTTAAGTCAGTTAAATCTTCCAATAGCTCCGAGGTTTCCTCTTCCCTCAGATGGTGTGTAGGGTTCCAGCTGGGTTCTTGCCACAGTGGGACAAGCATCATGGGAATACTTCAGTGACCAGGCACTTCCAGACACAGAGCTCCTATTAGCTCAACATTAAAAAGAAAAATAAAAGGGAGTAAGTGTTAAATTGGCTTCATGCTCAAGCTGTTTCTGGAAAGAGGGTAGGGAAAAGGAGCAGAGCTCATTTTAGGACCAAGAAAATCCTGGTGGTCATGACCACAATCTCCCTACCTTGAAACTGGGATGACAAGTCACAGGAACTGATACTTGACCAGCCTTTTGCATCTTCCATCAGGATACACAGAGAATGCACTGGCCCTTCAATGTCACACACCCATAACTGCTCCAGCATCTCAATGTTACCAATCCCTCCACCTGCTCTCCAGACCATGCCCTCTGCATCCAGCCAGTGAAGCCACAGACCCCGGGGAGATTGCACCTCCAGTACCCACAATACCTCCTGTTATCCCAGCAGACTTGTGGCAGGCAGGATGTTTGTCTCTTTTTCCCCTTCAATGCTTTTGTTTATACCTCATTAAGACATTCAGTTATTGAAGAGAGGCAGCAGATTTCAACAGTTGCTTTAAGACAGCAAAGTTCGAAGCAGAGAATGCAGTTTCTGTTTCTGCCATCTGTAACTTTCTGTAGCCAGGTTCTCTGGATATGATGCAGCATATGCAGAGTCAGAGCTGTGAGCAGGCCACAATCTGCTCCCTGTATCGACGCTCAACCTGCTTTTGAAGTGTTGCACTGCAGAACTCCCCACCACTGATGGAGAACTGTTATCATCCCTTCAAAGGCTGTAAGAAATAAAGGACATTCCTCACCAACAAGGGGTTGCCAAAATGCCTTTTTGGAAGCAGTCAGTGGAAGCTGCATAAGCTGCTAATTTAAAGTAGACTAACATGAAGTAGGGACCTCAGGCACAGGGAGAGCATCTCTGGCTAAACAGGAAGGGAACACCGAGTACTTCTTAGAGAGCACATTACAAGAAGAGAAGAAAAACCTCACTAACTTCCAGCATCTCCCAGTTCCTGGCCATCACTGAAACTTGAAGGATTAGAAGAAGACTCCAGGGTGTTTCAAAGCTGGTTGGGCTATTCCCTGGATACACTTGCAGGTACAAAAGCACCCATGAAGTGGAGCTCCTCAAAGGAGAGATCTTACCCTTTGCAGTGTCCAGGGCAGGGAGAGCAGTCTCCCAGCAATGACTACCAGCATCACCCCACACCATTTCATCCCCAATGAACTCTGTTCCTGCACCTCAGAGACTAATACAAGCAGCTCTGGTTTTCAGCAATACTCAGGTCCTTCCCCAGCCCTGCAACCATTTACAGCTAAACAGGCAGAGGGAAGAGGGAGCACCATGTCTCACTTGAGAGAGAGGAAAGGCAAAGGGAAGCACTTGGAAGAGCCCAGGTACAAACCCTGTAACTCCCAACCCATAAAGATTTCCTTACCTGAAATAACTGTTAGTGAGAACAGGATTAGCACAGCTATCACTCCCTCTCATAGCTATCTTTTCTAATATCTTTCCCTCACCTTTTCAATGCTCTCCAGGATAACAGAGCACTAACAGAGCTCCTTTAAACACCACACCTACTCCAGCACCCAGAAGTACTGCTCTTCCACTCTTACTCTTTTATTTTCTCCTCTCCACTGAGGCACTTGGTGCTAATGAGGCTCATTAGTCTTCCTGCTACCCTACCCACCTCCCTGCTCTGCAGGGACATCTGTCTCTGGTAACCCTCTCCTGGCCAGACCCTGTACACAAACACCCTTCAGCCACATTTCAGCTATGAAAAAGACAGTATTCTTCAGCATTGAAGGGCACCACAAACAGGCAGTTTCTCAGTTCAGGGAGAGCTCCACTGCCTATGAGTTCTTTCATTGAGGATTATAATTTTGCAATTTACTCCTTTACCTAAGCCACTGCCTAGGACCAGCTGGCTGTCGTCTTCAACTCATTTTTGCATGTCTGTTAATAAGTACATACAGAGTGCAAGTGCAGTCTCAGGCCATCAGTCCCTTTCACCATGTCCTGCCACCTTCTGGAAGGCCCCTGGGCTCCTTCATGGGTGGGACATGAGCTGTGCTGGCCCACAGGGAAACAAGAGTGAGGCGGGGTGAAAGAAGTGCCTCACTCTGCTGGTTGGACTCCTTTGAGATATTTTTTTGGAATGAGGTACAGCGGGGAGGTTGTCCTGGTTCTTCTCAGTTGCTGATGTGCTACTTGATATTACTCTATTTAAGCAGTCATTGGCTTAGGAGATGGCACTCACCTCATCTTCCTTTTCCAAAGCAGGGACAGTAGCCACAGAAGTTAAAAAGTCATCCTGTACTGTGTGTATATTTAAATACTTGTGCAGAATGGAAAAACTCCAACAGGAAACATGAGCAGGAATCAGTACCCAAAAGCAGTTACTAGTCTGGAGGTGGTGGGTCACTGTAGGGTCAGTGAGAAACAAGTTTGACTCTCTCTGGGAAAAAAGAGACCTGAAGGCTGAACATCAAATCCCTTTCTGCTCACTAAGCTGTTGTCACTAATGCCAGCCTGTCTGAGCCGCCGGGTTGGGGCTGGAAAGCTAAGACTCACTCATATCTAGGTTAGGATGCTCCTGCAGTTTTCGCATGAGGCAAGTTCATAGCTTTTCTGGGTTCTTCACATTTAGGGATCTAAGAGACTTTACTGGGTGCTCATAATTAGATGGGGGGTTGAGGTCTAAATTTCAGACATAGAGGTCTAACGTGTCTGTTATTCCATCAGTTCTTTGTGTCAGGTGTTTGTGAAATGTCCTCATGTGAGTTTTTGTGTCTGCTTTCCTCCCTCTGCAAATTCTCCAGTGTCATTTCCCATCATACGGCCACATGCTTTTATGCCTACACAAACATCGCTCAGCATGTCCATCACTTAATTGTAATCTGTCTCGGTTGCAGTTCTTCCAAAAAGCTCAACTGAAGAGAACAAGCAAAAGGTGATCTACAGTCTCCAGCTCTGTGTGCTGCTTTCTCTGCTTTATGGTGAAATAACTAACTCTGCCTGGAACAATCCAAGCTAACTGAGGTGCTGCCAAATCCTGTGATACACTAATGCTTGAACATAATACCTCTCCACTTGCTCTGCTAAGCACAGAGAGGAAAATCTTAGTTTTCCATAGTATAGTCTATTGTATCTATGCTAAACAGTTACAAAACCTTACCAATCTGGTTCATTAGGGTTTTATACTTTCCTGGTCAAAGTGAAAAATACCTCCCTAGGGTCAGGACAACAGTGACTCAGTTTCAGAAAGCAACAAGGAGCAAGGACAAAAAAAGCAAAATGCTGCTGGCACAAGCCAGTTCATGCTTGTGACAATCAGCACAGTCCATTGCCTCTTACACTGCTCTACCTAACTAGGAGCAATCAGGGGTCTAACCCCATGGCTTGGCAGGCTCCTTCAAAGGACGGACTCTGCTATTCTGGTTGTGAGATGTGCAGAGCTGTGTTTCACAATTTGACATTGATATTTATCACAGTCTTTAAAGTCACCACTACTTTGATTAGGGTCTGCAAAAAAAACCCATGCAGGCTGCCAAGGCAGTCTCTGAACCAGATGATTAATTCAGAAGTGAATTTATCTGTTCCAAAACATGGAATTGTGATGAAATGAGAAGTCCTGGCAGGCTGCAGTGGTAGAGTTAGTTAAACACAGTACTTCGGTTGGGGCTGCCTCCCTGTTTAATGTGGATTGCTCCATTTCTTTTGTTAAGGGGGTGGGTGACTCTGCCTCAGTGTCACTGGTGAAAGACAATGAGATGTTCACTTTGTGAATCAGAGCAGAGAGCTGGAGCATTGGGGCGTAATGAACCAGCACTACAATATTTTGGTACGAGTAACTGCTGTTAAAAAAAACCTTGCTAGCTCCTTTGTCCAGGAAGCTAAACTGTATGGGGTTTCCAAATGGAATTCCACAGGGACGGTCAAAGCAAGAAGTTTTCCAACACAGTCATTAAGCTATTGCTGAGCTTTGACAACTACATACAGAGTCAGAGCAACACAAACACAATTCTACATTCCTGGTCCCTTAAACAATTCTTTACAAAGTTCTGACAGCATACATTTCTTGAAATACTAAAGAAAGCGCATCCATAGACCCCCCAAAATTGTAGTCAAAATGAACTTCTGTGCTTCTGAACAATTATTTCATAAAACAAAATAGCACCTTGCTTAAATATATTCCCTTCATGTGACAAGTAAATTCAAAGTATTGCCAAGTCTTTAAAATCAAATTGCCACTCAGAAAATCCATGCTCAAACCTATGCAATTGTTTTCTCTGAGATAGTCTTGTCCTTTAGAGCCTTTTATATTTTAACATGAATAGAAAATTAAGGTTTTTTTGTATTTCTATGAGATAAACGGACTCCCTAAATGCTATTGTAGCCCTTGCTTTAACCTTGCTCTAAAAACCTGAGTTACTCATGATGCCATCCTGAATTGTTAAACTGAAGGTAAAAAACGTACATGATAGGGATGCTCTGTGTAGGTGAGGATGCAGAGTTTAGGGAGGGCAAGCTGCTACTGCTACTGAAATGCATGAGAGGCAGTGGGGTCCTCTAGACAATCCCCAAAGCTGACATAGGACATGCCTCAGAGCTGTGCTGGAGCTGTCGTGTCCATCCCAGCTGGTCTGAAAGCCAAAGTCAACACCCAGAAGGCTGTCCCAACCAGTGAGCACCTTTGCTTACCTTCTCACGGCCATGGCACAGGCAGCTCTGCCAGAGCGTGGCAGGAGTCTTCCAGCTAACCCCATGAGCCACTGTCACCCTGACAGGTTATACCAGCTCTGGGCCAGTTTAGCATGGGCTAGAGACAGAACTGGGATGATAAAACTGCTTCTTGTTCTTCTGCTTCTCTTTTTGTCCTTGTTTATGTCCCCCAGTTGATTTTGTCACAGTTGTTATTGATGAGATACTCAGTGAGGCTGCAGAAACGTTATTTGAGAACCTTCTGGGTTTTTTTTGAGGCTTAAAAGCACCGAGAGGAAAGCTGTCAGTGCCTGTTGTAGGAACACAGCTGATTCAAATACTTCAGACATCAGAAAAAGTATGTTCAACTTGTAACACAAACCTTTTCCCACAATCATCCTCGGAGGCTGCAGGTAGGACACCACTGCCAAAGAGAAGGAAAAGCTCCTTTTTGTCTTTCTTCCTACTTTAAGAATGCATTAGTGTGATAAGGATAATTTCTGGTGGGGGTTATGGCTGTAGTCATATAACAGTTGTCTTGGAAAGATATTTCAGCAACACAAATAAGAGGCTGCACAATTTTCCAAAGCATAAATCTTTCAGTTTTGAAGACTGCTCTCAAAGAGCAACTGGAAATACCTAGCCTAGAACTGGCTTCCAGCTGGAAAGGGCAGTAATCATGATCAATGGTTCATTGCAAGCAGCACGCCGGGATTAACCAGAAAGTGGGTATCTGGCAATTTCCTTGGTAGGTGCAGCATGCGCATTGTGCCCTGCAAATGCCACATGCTTGTTCTCCAGCAGAAATTAACATCCAGTGTTGTGCAGCATTTACTAACTCGTCCAGGAGGGGAGTGCAGAACGCTTCCACTGCAACATCTTGACTTTAATGAAAAGTGAAGGAAAGAAAATGTGCCAGTTTATGGGGGGAATCAGGAAAGAGAGGAAGGCTTTCCCTTTTTTCCTGTTAAACTGCAGGGTAAAAGAGGAAACTAGCACATGTTTGTGTGCATGTGCACATGTGCTTGTGTCACTATATTCCACTTGCACCACTGCAACAGCCTCCTCAGCATTTGCAGAGAATAGTGTGCAGGGAGCCGGTGCTTCCCCCAACTGCCAACTGTAGCAACAGCAGCAGAAGACTGTGCAGCCAGCACCTCCTTGTCTTTTCCTCCAGACATCCACAACAGGAACTTCAAGGGTGCTTTTCTTTAAGATGGCAGGGATTTTTCAACTGAAATCACAGCTCCATTCTCATTTATTTCAACTAACGACCTGGGAGTCGCGCTGAGTTTTAGCAGGACGCGTGCGCACGTAGAAGAGCAGGGCAAGGGACGAGTACTGCTGCAGAGTCGCGTCCTGGGGATGAGAGCCGCTGCACCATGGTGCAGATGGCAGCGCCATTTTCAGAGCTATAAACAGTATCATTGTCATAGCTCTTTGAATGGTACTGCCATATGTACCGGAAAACCAGCATTTATGCTTGTAAGGGCTTTGGGCCAGCTGGATTTTCTCCCCATTTGGATGAAGCCGATTCCTGAAGTATGAATGAAAGCTGCATGCTGCTTTGGAGTAGTTCCCCCTCAGTACTTACTTTTGAGTCTCCCAAGGATCGTCATGTTCTCTTCAGCCTCCTAACCCATAAAACCCAAGTGTCGTGCACATGGAGAGATTGCTGATACATCTAAACCTCCCTGCTCGGTTCAAGAAGCAGCAGAAAGTTCATGGAAATTTTGATAGCAAACCAGTCAGGCTCTGCATGTTTTTCTTTAGCAACTATTGTACTTTTATGGTAAAGTGTATTTGACTGACTGTATATGTCTGTGTGCGCGGGTGGAGAGAAAGTACCCGTCTTAAACAATCAGTCTTCAGGGGTTGCATACCTCGCCTGGTTGCCAGTGCAGCTCACATCATGCTCCCCTCCATTTGTATTGCTGAAGAAATAACAGCAAAGGGTGCCACAAGTCAAGTTGACAAGCGGAGCAGAGCCCAGCAATGCAGCAGCATCGGGGCCACGCTGCTCTGGGAGCTCAGGGGCTACAGTCGGCTCGGGGGAGACCATTGCCTTTGCTCAGCTTTGTCCCTGCTGCAAGAGTTTTGCTGTAACATTCAATTTTTTTGTTTCTTTTTGGCAAAGAAAAGGGGGAGGCCCGCAGCTCTGAGCTTTGTTGAGAGAAGAAACTAGCATGGCCCTGTAAAGATACACAGGCAGGTGGTAGGGAAGGAAATGTCCTGTTTGCCATGAAGCCATCGCAAACACTGAGATGCTTTTCCAGGAGCAGTGGTCCTGCGTTACTGCTGTGTCATGCGTTCATGTCGGCATACCAGATTTCCCTGGGCAGTCGGTCCCTTTTGAGAGATGGCTTAGACCGTAGCACTATATAGCTGGGGATGCAGAGATGGTTCAGTTCACAGGGAGTTAATGTTTATGGAACAAGAGCAAAACTGTAAACTCTCCTGGGCTGTGGCCAAGTCTTTCAGCTGACAAATGCCAGATATCTCTGTTTAATATTAGTATGATTCCTACTTCAGAAGAGCCTACAGAAATCTGAGCGTCACAGAACCAGGCAGTGTGTTTCTGATTCTGTGTATATAACATCAGCAATGGATTATGATGACTAATGAGTCCAGGCATTTGTGACAAACATGCAGCTTCCTTGGCCACCCGTTTAGAGACATATTCTAAGAACTAATTAATTCCTTCCATTTCTGGATTAAACTATTGTGCAAAACATCCCATCAAATAGAGAACATTATATGTTATGTTGCTGTAATTAAATAAAGAGATAACTGAGCTCAAGAGATGCCCACAACACTTAATTAAGATTAATTAAACAACATGATTTACAGCTGGAGAAGATGAAAGTAAGCAATTCAAAACTGGCTAGACAAAGCAGCTGTGACATGCTGAATTCATGAAGGCACATACCAGGAACATGTTGTTCAGTAACAATGCTATGCCAGCCTCACCAACCAAATTTATTTAATGAGGTTGTGTTTAGCCCCTGGAACACACCCCCTTTTTGGTTTTTTTTTGCCAAACACAAGCATGCCTGGGAAACAACTAGGAGTTAAGACCTTGGTGGCGGGAGTCTTGGTAGCACAGCTAAAGCACTGCCAAAATATACACAAGATTTCCTTTACAAGCCCTCTCTGAGGCAGCAGCTAGATTACTGTGTTCTTAATTTCTCTGATCTTTTACTCTGATAGCAACAGAGTTTATCTGTGTAACAGAATTACCACACTCCAGGCATGCCAGCTGTATGAAATGGTTGGGAGAAATTAGCATTTCTTAGCCTATTCAGAATGAAAGGATAATTCCAGTAATCGGTGTCATCAGTTCTTACTTCAGGAGAGAAATCCTAAATTGTCTCTCCCATAAAAAGAAAGCAAGAAGCTTAGTTGTTCTAGGTCAAATTAAAAAAAAAAAAAAAAAAAGTAAAAGCAAGGTAGGGTTTTTTTTTACAAGAACTGGGGAGTACCTTCCCAGATATCCCCATTATCCTATTACAGTGTCACACCTTTTGTGCCTCAGCTGTGATGTTCTCTTGCTACACATGTGCTCAGGGCATGCCTGTGTCCCAGGCAGAAATCTGCAGCTATTCTTGGGTCTCCCAATACATTTTTTTTCTCAGCTTCTGGTTTTGCAAACCTAATGCCTATATAATAGATGATCTCAATAGGTAGCCTCTCCCCATATTTTATTTCTCAGGCATGACAACCTAATTTTTTTTAAAAATAGCTGTTCATTAAGCCATGCATCCTCCTAAATAGTCTGAGGTCTCAGTACCACAATGTCCTGGTTTTGTGTCCTCGTGGCGTGTTCACAGCCAGTTTGGGAATTCCCACCAGAGTTAAGTGGCAGTATATTACCACGTTTTGTAGCTGAAACCATGTTTTTCAGACTGTTGTTAATCACTGTGAGATCTTGCTTAGTGCTTTTCAATCACTCAAAAGCTGTAAAGCTCAGCAAGAAAAACACTCTTTGCACTCATATAGTCAGCTGAAATTATTTCCATGTTGGTAACTGAATTGCTTTTTTGGATGGTATATGAGGTGACAAGTCTATCTGCAGCCACTAGATCTGTGGTCCTGTTTGCAAGTAATTTCCTGACTGCATTAGAAACACAGGCACAGTACAATCACCATCTCTGCTTGCTAAATAAGGCTTATTTTTCAGGTAATCCATGCTAGACTCCTCTGCTACACTGTTAGGGAAAACATTGAGAGATTTGGCTGCAAGCTCAGTGTGGAGGTCATGATGTGTAAACCCATTCGATGGGTCTGCAATAGCAAATGATCTGGGGGTGAAGTAAGGAGGTGAGCTGGTTGTTACATGAATGACCTTTGTGATTGAAAAAATTGCTTGTGATTTTAGGGTGTCTGATCCTAAAAGTCTTATGTTTCCCTGACATAATTGGTGTGATTGTGCATGGAAAACTGTGAGGTTTGTGATCATCTGCCTCCTTCTAACCCTTCCCATGACCATGCAGGTAATTGCTGAGGTGTCCTGGGGGCTGACTGCTCCATGGCTTCCAGAGAAGACAAGAAAGTCGAGGTTGGCTGCTTTGACAAGGTGGCAGGAGAAGCTGCAGCCTTGGGCCAGTATCTTCAGCATCCCAAGTCCTCCACAGTCTTCTGTCTTTCCGTGTTGGTGAATTGTAAGGGAGAGACAGCAGTGAGCTCCTGAGGCTCTTTTACTTGTTGTTTTACCCTTACTTTACTGTGGTATACTCAGCCTGGAGGTTTTAAGTCAGCTCACCTTTCTGTGAGCTTAAGAGTCAACATGACATATGCAATGAAAGTAGGCGTACTGAACTCTGTGACAGGTATGTTCAGCTCTCGTTATGCTGTCTCTCAACAACTTCCAAGCCCCAAGGTCCCTTCTCTCTTGTCAGTTTAATTGCATTTATTTATTTTTGTTTAGAGAATATTGGAACATAGATAGGGATAGGCTAGGTGCATCTCCTTCAGATCAGCATTAGCATGCATAACTCTCTGCTCTGTATTTTGTTAGTGCCTCCAAAATAGCACATGTTCCTTTATTTTCTTGCTCTGAAGAGTAATAATTAGTTTTTATTTTCTCTGTGTTAATCCTATGTTCAAGTCTAACCACAATATTTCCTTCCCCCTCTCTCACACTGCAATCACTTATAGTCTCATGCCTCCCTTTCACACTAAAAGAATAGAATAGAATAGAGTAGAACAGAATAGAATAGAATAGAATAATGTTCCTTTCTAACTGAAAATATTCTATTCTATTCTATTCTATTCTATTCTATTCTATTCTATTCTATTCTATTCTTTTAGTGTGAGCAACAGGAGTAGAAACTCAGAGCTCTCAGGGTCACATCTAGCTTTGAAACAGAAGCATTTAACCAGGAACTCAGGGTTGATATTCTCAATAGCACAGGGGATGTTTGGAAACTTTTAATTTCTTTGCTGTGTATGGTTGAAATCACACTGCTCAAATGTGCTTATTAGCCAAGGGTGTGACAATGTCCTCCCCAGATAATAGTGTTCTCAGATGCTAGTTTTCAGATAGCACTGTTCTGGATGGAAACCAGTGCCACAATTTAGACACCCAAAGGTAAATATTTAGGTTTGCTCACCTACAAATAACAAGTGATTACTAGCAGAAGCATAGGGCTTAAAGGTGCTGTATGTGAAAACCATATGCTTTGGCCAAACCAGAGGTCTCTGCTCTAGAATAAATAATTTCACTTTTAAAAATAATTGGTACTGTCAGACTGTTCTAAGAAGTGCAAGCAAAGGATTTAGGATGACCATGGACAAAACTGTAAAAAACAAATGTCTGCAAAGTCCAGCACACCTCTTGTTACTCCTCTTGTAAGGCTTAATACACCTTCACATTTTTGCAGAAACAGAGATGAGTTTACATAAAAAGAGGGTAAAATGTTGTATTTATACATGTGGCAAGTATGCTAATCATGCATGTGTGTGATCTTTTGCTAAATTATTGGGTAAAGTGCATCTCAGATTGCCTCGATGTAACACAAAGAATTGTAGGTACAAAACTGGTTTATTTCATAAGAGGATGGACCTGTGATTGTTGTAGTTGAGCCAGAACTTAAGTCAGTTACATTTGAAACTTGCTGGCTAAAATGCAATTTTCTGTTCCATTTGCTACATGTATCATTGCTTTGCTTTTCCTCAAGAAGGGGAACAAACATAAATCTGAGTAACATTTATTTACCAAAGCAGAGGCTAAAGCAGAGATTTATAGACTATGTCATCTCCTCTGAAGCAGAAAATACAGAGGCCCAGGAGCAACCAAGGAAGGGGATATCACAACCTTCAGAAGTTTGAACTTATTTGTTTGCTTCTGCACTTTAAATTTGAAGGCAATATATGAAGCAATGGACGGCTAGGGTCCGCCAGTTTTGTGAGCCCTGAAAGATACTCATATCTGAAGAAGGACTAAAAGAAATCACAAAGTAGCAAAAGTAGCCTAGTGTTAACTGCAGGTGTATGCAAATAAAGTATTTACACACAGAGGTACAAACATGAAGAGACACGGACAGAGGGCGATACTCCACCAGCTTATGCCAAGGCTCAGAAAAGCTGTAGTACGGTGGGTTCAATGATGCATCTGAATTACTGTACAGCATAGGATTGTGGTGCTCTGGACATCAGGTCCATAGGTTGAAGGGCTGGGGCCACCAGTGAGAGATTCGTTATGTGAGAGGGGAAAGAAATCACCTCTGTGGTTAGCCTGGCTTAGGAAAACCAGCTCTGCCTGAGGGAATCAACATCCAAGGCAGCACGTGCAGATATTCTCACTGCAGCAGCAAACAGCACAAAAAGGCACAATCTAGTCTCTCAAAAAAAGTTTAAGTCCTTATCTGAATGTTCCCAGCATGTTTTCATAGCTGCGCTTGACTGCTGGAGCCGCATTTCCTCTTAGACATCCTTCTTCAGTCTCAGAATCCTTCAGGCAGCAACAGCCTCTGAGAGGCCATTAGTTACAAAGACGGGCAGAGCTCAGCCAGGTAAGCAGATGTATTCAGGGAAAACACTGCAAGGACATGGTCAAGGTCCCACACTGTAAAGCAAACCTGACCAAAACAACCTCATTGGCTCAGGCTGAAGGACCCTAAACCAGCAGAAACGGGGGGAAAAACACAGATGGGGTTTTGCTTGCCCCATGTCTGTTCTCAGTTTTACATTTTAAACATTCTTTGTTTAAATAAGATACTGATATTTCTGGTGCTGGATAGACTATAAAGAAGTTCCTTAAGTAAGCTAATAGCAATTCTCCTGTAGACAGGTGTTTCATTTGTGGATCGAAGGGAGATTTTGCACCTGAGGCTTGCTGGGACATCCACTCTTTTTCCCAGGCACCTGTGCTTGGGTTCTTGTGCTTTCTGAACTACTTGTGCTGTGGAGAATGGTTGTACGTGTGCTAAGAAGTGACAAGACTTTGAAAAAGCTGATCGTGCTGAACAGAATTTGCCACAAGATTTGGTGACTTTGGGCTTATCTGTCCCATCTGAAGCAAATCAGTGTCTTGATTCTGAATCTGTATGGTATTTAAAACATACAATGACTATTGCCACAGCACAAATGACAAGTATATTTATGATCTGTCTTGACAGCCAGCATTCAGATTTAGGTACCACATACTGCTGTGGTTGTTCTCTGTCATTTGCAGGTGTAACTATGTTATGTGACTTGAAAATATATATTCCACAGACCTATTCCAACAAACTCCAGAGCTTCACACATGCTTAAAGGACTCAAACTTGGCTGAGTCAATCCAAAGACTCAGAATTCATAAAATATTTTTAGATTGTTTTCTGCCAGCATTTCACTTTATGTCAAGTAGAATAAATGGCTAGTTTCACCTGAAGCTTAATTTCCCTACCTTGTGTTTCTGCAAGGAAACTGAAATCTTAATTGTGTCAGCAGGGGAAGGAATATGACTTTATCAGTGATTATTGTGTGTGTTTCTCCCGGCTGATTGCCAGATATTTTGATTGCATGAGTTACCTCCTCCTATGATCAAAATCAATACACTGATCAATACAGCTCTTAGTGTCATATTCCAATCTACCTGGCATTTGTGTAACAGAGGATCTCAAAAGGGATTGCCTAGGGTTCTTTTCACTTTATGAAACCCACCAGAAAATAAGTATCTGCTTAGCTTATGCTCCCCAGTTTCTTGGATTCCTCTCACCCTCCCAAAAGTTAGAAACTGTTTGCAGCTATGCTCTTTCCTTTTCAGATTTTTTGCCTCTCCTGACACTTGGAGAAGCATTCCTGGACATGGTGTATTCAAATGTTCAGACTGAGCTTGACATTTTTCTTTTGAATGTCTTCAGAAGAGATGGGGTTCTGCTTGTTGTGATGCTCAGATGAGAAATTATTTTCCTTAGGTCCTTCTTGCACACAGAAGTTCACAGGGTCCCTGAGCCTGGAGGGAAGCAGTAGCTGGCATCACTCATATGAGATCCTCACTAGCAGATGTCCAGGAACTACTCCTGTTGAGATTGGAAAGGCTGAAGTCAGATAACAGGCTATCATCCAGGATGTTTGGGGATATAGCTAACAGAAAATGGGGACTTAGCAACCTCTGAATCATACTGAAGTGAAGAAGCTGTCAAAGGCACTTCCTGTTCTCCCCAGCACACTCCTGAAGATGATCTAACCTAGCTGAGAAATAGCTCTTGGCAGGGAAGGCGGATGAGCAAATGAAGCACCATCCTTCCTGAAGAACAACAGGGGAATGAAAACACAGCCACCAAGCAATATGTACTTACTGGCTTACTATGATATCAATTTTAACCAAGTTAAAAATGAGGAGCAACTGTCTATGAAAGCAATGCAGGGAATTAATGTTTGCAAGTGGGGCATATATAGGAGGACAGAGTGGGATGGGGAGCATGTGGGGTCTGCTGCTGCCCTTAGTGCACTGAGGGAAAACGTGATGTGCATTTATCAAACCAAAGCTGTATGGAGAAGAATATGGAGATGTTACTCAAATTAAGCACCCACATCCAGTGTCACCATCTGTGGTATGACATTTAATCCTAATAAAATGCTTACAAAATAAGACTAGTTATGAGCATAGCTCAAAAGTTTGCCATGTTAATATTTTCCATAATATGACGTATAAAGTTTTACAAATTCGTACCCAGTAGGCTGCAAGAGAGAAGTGGTCTAAAGTCAGAAATGCGCTAGTTCATGCATATCACAGAAATATTAACTGAAAAACCTTGAGGAAGAAGAAAAGAACACAACATGGCGAAACATTGTATTTGCTATCTATCTGACCTGTCCCTCCCCAGGAGCAGGATGGATAGCTGAGAAAAGGGAGCAGCTACTGTAGCCAAAGAAACATTACCTTAAGTTAGTAAGACTTACTACAACTTAACCTAAACCAAAGTAGATACTAGTTGAGATATTAAAGGCACCCACAAGGATCTTTATTACTAATTTTGATCTTAATACTGTTTTTTTGGGTTTTGAGTCATTGTTCTATTACCAGAAAATATAAATTTCAGTTCTTACCGTTAGGTGCCTTAAGATATGTACAGATTCACAACACCACTTTCAGGATATCCAGAAGCTACCAGGATACAAACCCGTAGACATTGCATGGGCACGGGTGTGAACTGGCCCTACAAAAGGCAGGAAAGGATGATATGTACCCTAGTGACCAGAAAACTTACCAGCATGCTGTAGAGTAGGAGGGAACATGCATGAGCCCCAGATACTGTGAGGGAGTTTGTGATAGTTTGCTATTCAGAAAGGAACTTAAACTAGTGACTGACATTAACAATGTGCGTTATATAACAATATGCTAGATTTTTGTTATAAAACACATAATTCTTTATAGAAAGTCTTGTTTTGACACAAAAAAAGTTCTGCTATTACACACACAAAGCAGAAACATGAAATTACGAAGAATTTTTTGCCAGAAGATTTCAACAAACCACAATTGTCATTTTTCACTGGATATTTCACTGCAGAAAAGCCATCCATTTCCCAGATAGATGCAAATTTAACACTGGCACATGTTTGAAGACTGACAAACAAAAGTGAGTCTTGGGGCTTATGGCTGCTGGTCTGCAATACATTTGGAAATCGTGGTGTCTCCATTGCACAAGGAAACAGCTCCAAGTGTTTTTGCCACTATTTCATTCCACAGCTTTGACGAATGGCTTGTGTTTTTCTCCTAGCAGATGAAAGATCTAATTATGCCAGTTGTGAAATCTCCATTTATAAAAAAACATTCATTATCTTCCATTTGAATATTCTTAATTGATTGTGCTTGTACTTCAGTAATTGAAACACCTTACTTAAAAAACAGAAGCCTATTACGAGCTATCCATCTGTGGGTAGTTATAAACCGCTCTTAACGTGATGCTGTGTATTTCTAACGTAAGCGAAGACTTCCAAGTACTCTCCTAATTATCAGATTTGGGCCTCTTATGAAGGTTGCAATAATTATAGTGCAAAAATGAACTGTAGGCCAAAGTCTGCAGTTAATTAGACCATATAATGTAGTGGCAAACTTAACATTAATGAGAGAGAAATGCAAATACGGAGTTAATGTGAGAAACGGGGAAAGTGCCCGTCTTCTGCAGCATGGCATTGAATGGCTTCACTCATTTGCTTACTTGTTTACCCTGGTGTTTATAATTAGCAAATGGATTTAGATCACTGAAAACAAATAGCTCCTTTGCTGATTTTAAAGTTAGCTTAGTTTCTGTCCTTCATTGCCCAAGTTTCTGTTTCTTTTGTGGAAACATCAACTATTATAACATTAACAAGTTGCACTGTCTCTGGACTGACTCTATCATCTTGGTTGCTGTGTGGATCCCATGTTTTTCATCACCAACCATTGTCACATTTATGTTCATCATGTCCAAACTCCAAGACGTTTTGCTAAAGTTGAGCATAACGTCCTGCAGTGGAAAATAGGGAAATTTATAAACATCATTCAGGTCAAGCAGCTGAAAGATGGAAGCATAAGGAGGCTAGGAAAAGACAAAACTCCAAGCTGGGAGACAGGACAAGCATAATTAAGATGACTGTCAGCAAAGCCAGTCAATGGTGACATCTATTATCACATGAAGTAGTCTTGAGGGAACCACTGTAAAAACACCCTTTAGATGACCAAAATCAGGCTGGATAAAATAATGACAAGTGGTACAGCCCTGTATCAGCAGAGAGGTGGCATGGGGTAGCTGATAATCTCTGTCATATCTCTAATGCCTCCACTGGACTTGTTAGAATGAGGAAAAAGTACCTTTCAGCCCAGGTGCCCAGGGACCTTCCTGATGATGCCTTCTTCATCCCCTGGTTCACTCTGACATGAGATCTGAGGCTTCTTCTCCAGACATTGTCTCAGCAGCTCTAAACAGAAAGCAAAGCAGGCTTATTTTTAAACTATTGCAGCATATACTGCTATTTTCCAATAGTCAAGTTCAGCAATCAAGGTGAGGGAGGTCTTAAATCACTCCAGAGGGGTCAGGAGGGGCATTAGCTAGCATCATCTTTCTGCTTAAGATCCACAGCACTGGTTAGCACCTGGAGCTGTGGGGGAGAGAGCCGGGGATGCCAGCGCCCCAGCAGGTCTCCATGAACGGGGTGGAGGGGAGCAGAGAGACGACATCCCTCGCACATCCCGAGTCGGGTGTTTTTGCATGTAGGGGTGACTGTGATTCTCATTCTTACACCCAGGAAGAGGTGAGATACAAACTGCTAATCTTTCTAGTGAGGGGAGAGTGAGATGCATTTGGGATGTGCTGGAGGAAAGTGTCAGCTATTGTTCTAACAGGATCAAAACTGCTAACGGTATAATGAGACTGATTATTTTTAAATTGAGTTTTGCTGTTTGAAAGCTGCCACGTTTGACAGCTCTGGAAGGCACAGGCAGCTGCTAGAGCATGAAAAGGAAAATGCAATTGGGCCACGGAAACACTGGCACAACAGCAACGAGAGTTTATCAGCTCCCTGGAAAACAGAAACTTCATTCTCAGTTGAGCATTGTTGCGTGGGTCAGGCTGACAGCAGAGAACAACTTTGACAACAGTGATGGTGTGTTTTGGGTATGTGGTTATTTGGTTTATTTAAGGTCCAGTTGAGCCCTGTTGGTGCACGTCCGAAAAACCACTAAGCCATCAGCAGCTCAGTGATTCTGTCTCATGGAGGAGATCTGGTAATCATCTCTCAAAGTATTAACTTTTTCGGTGGTGACATTGCTTTATGCTGAAAAATTTAACCTGTTCAGCTGCTTGCTACTGAAGGTTTGGTTTCATAAGAAAAAAGCAAGGAAATGGGCAGCCAGGAAGATATACAAGCTATACAAACACAGTCACAAATGTATATGCTCAAGGGATCACGTCCCGTATTTCTCACCTCTTCCAGGCCCCACTCAGAGATTGTTTGCTGTTCTTACTTAAGAAGTTATTAAAAATCTCAGGCATATCTTAGCAACATCCATGTTACAATTAATAACTGCCCAACAGTGACAAACATCAGATGGACTTTCAGAGCAATCTCCACTGGAGGCAATGGAAAATAAACCTGCTCAGTGTGGGTCAGGGCCAACTGGCATGGTGCCTGGCCAGTCTCAACTGTTCCCCTTGTCTGAAATTACGTCAGGTAAAACTGAGATGCTGAAGGACAGCGTGTGAACACCATGAAAACAGGACAGCAGTATTACATGGTCAGCAGAAGAGAGGACAGCTGCTGGAGGGTGCTGCTCTGTGCAAAGGGAGTGTCCCATCCCCATGCCAACTCAGCATCACAAGCACAGCACTGCAGAGCTGCAGCAAGACCATTACAGCATAGGGAGGCTTCAGCCTTTTCGTAACTGTTGCTAAAGGAACCAGAGGAAAGGTGGAATCTAATTATTGTGACTGTGCAATGAGAAACAGGAGGTCCAAACCAAACTCAGTCATCTCCCTGTTTCTATTTTGCTAGCCTGAGAGCATCGTTACTGTCAGTGACCCAGAGGCAGGAGATTCCCACCTTCTGAGGGTGCAAAGGATTTAGTGGAAAGAAGTTCTTCAATAAATAAAACATCTTTCCTACAGCTGTAGGTTGTTCTGTCCTGGAAAGCATTTCTGACATTTTAAAATTGAAACAAACTATTTTTATATAAGTGATTAATTGCTGCTGCTGGAGCACCACAGCCCTGAACCAAGCTATGATTTAGTTGTACCAGACACTATTCATATCTGAAATGACACAATGTTTGTTCCAAAGAGGCTAAAATCTAAAGACAAGGCATACAAAGGAAGTATTATTGCTTCTATTTTATCCACAATGAAAGGTTCAGAGAAATGGCATGGTTTGCCCACAATCAAACAGGAATTGTTCAAAAAGCCACCTCTGCAGTCTTGAGGTGTCCTGAGTCCCTGCTAATCTTCTGTCAACAATTTCTTAAAATAGCTCGCTAAAGAACTGAGCTGATCTTTGTTCTTATTAACGTTTAGCATTTGTCTATTTGCTTAGCATTGAAGTATGTGTAGTCATGTTCCTGTTCTTAACTTTTTATGTCTATCAGGAATGTAATTATCATCTTAAGGGGTTATTATTCAATACAACAATGAAACTTTGTAACATCAGGCAAAAGGTTTTAGCCAGTACGCAGAGGTAATGACATACAAAAATGTGTTCCTTCAGCCCTATTTTTTATTGAATTTGACTTTTTGCTTCTTTGCTGATCCATGTGAAATGCATTGGCTGACTCAGGCCAGGCTCCTAATTAGTTATCTTCATTAATCAATCTCTATCCAATCTATTTGCTGTGCCAAGTGAAGGGTTGCATTCAGCACTCTACCAGAGACACCAATATGATTTTCCTCCATTCATGGAACAAGAGTCTTCTGAGCAAAGGAGCAGTGTGCTGGGATTAGCTGTTGAAGTTAAAGTAGCTTAAATGGGTTCCTATAATTTTTCTTAGACCAAATTCATTAATAGAGCCTGGCAATAAAAAGAATAAAAAAAGGAAGATGTAATGAGCACTTGCAGTTCCAGGGAAGCAAACTGATTGGGTCAAATTCAGCAAATGTTTTCAGCAGGAGAAAATGAAAAGGAAACAAGATACTGAAGTGTTTTGACATTTAATTTCAAAATCACATTTCATTTTATTATTTGCCTGCACTTTTAAAAGAAGTTAAACATCCTCCTTAAAAAATATATGTTTCTACTGTAAACACAAAAATAAAATGAACTGAAGGGGATTTTGGTCTTGTTTTGCCAAAAAAAAAAAAAAAAAGAAACATTTCTATTGTACATCAACCTAAAGCCTGTGTGCCTGTGTGGTCACATACCCACTAGGCATTATCTGCACACCTCTGCTTTTGGAGATAAGGACATCCCTCGTGTAGCTACAGTGACTTTCCTGGTACTGTACGGCCCATGTCTGGCTGGGATGGTCTGGGAACATGTCCTGGAGCTGCAGGTCATTAGAGCAAGTGGCAGCCAGAGCTGGCTTGTAAGAGTGAGAGAACTGGTGAGCTTCAGCTGAGGAAAACATCCCTCAGGAATGATGGAACAAAGGAAAAAGAAAGGAGAGAAACAAACATGGTGATAGATGCTTTCTTTGCTTTCTGTGACTTGTCAGATACAAAGAAAGTAATTTTTTTTCCAGCAGTATGTTTCTTTCACTCAAGGGCTTTGCTTACTCGGAGAACTGTCTACTAATTTTAAATCTGAGCAGGCATGTAGAAGTCTTACAAAATGTACTGAAGGCTGGATTATGTGGGCTGGAGACAGCTGTTTTTAAAACCTCTAACTGAAATTTAGTAAAGAATGATGAGTGCTTAATTCCAGATCACAAGGTCTGAACAGCATTATTTGATTTAAAGATAATTAAGATATTCAGCATAACTGCTCAGGAGTGGGAAAAAATAAACACTTTTCATATGATAACGACAAATTTGTATTTACATTTGACTACAAAGGACTTTACAATCAACATTGCTGTCATATCCATATAAATAATTTAGCAATCCAAATGTTTTCCGAGATCTGGATTTTCACCATTCAGCTGCAATGGGAAAATTGAACTTTTGATGATATTTCTGTGATTTTACCCAGGATTTCCCAAAGGCCTGCATCATCTCTAAGGAGGAATGGTCCACTGATATTTGCTCCTCTTTATTTAAAAAAAAAAAAAAAGGACATTTTAAGAATTTAGGAATATTTTCTCTTTGGTGCTGATGCTACTTGAAACATCAAGTCCACTGACTAGGTGGGTTTTACATAGAGATAAATGATGATCCCTCCCCAAGACTGGAATAAAAGACACTAAAGGCAAGGGCAGGAGCCCTGTTGTAAGGCTCGTTGCAGAGAATGGATTTCATTTTCTTTGCCACATTACTGTGCTTTCCTGGTGCTGCCTGCAAACGGACAGACAGGTACCGACCGTGTCTGGTTGGCTGTTTCTCCACCAGAGCTCCAAAAGGCAATTTAGCAAATCATCTACCCCAGCCACTTTACTTAGATAATCATACCATATCTTTACGGGCTCTGGAGGCTGTCAGCTTGCAATGAAGAGAAATAGTTGTAGGAGGAGGGGATGGAGACATTTGTCTGCCATCCAGACTAACGCAGCTCCCAAGCAGAAGACGCAGTCAGCCATAATGACAGCTTCACCATCCCCACACCTGGGTTCATCTGGTTTGAAATCCAGCTTCCTCCAGCCCACTTCGGTGGGAGCCCTGTGCTTGAAAGTGCATGGGAGACAAACATTAAGTGTATCTCTGCTAAGTTAAAAGAATGTATCTGATATTTGAGGGAGTTCTCTTGGAGTTCTCATTGTGTTTTTCTGAGTTCATGCACTCTTTTTATATTCGTTGCTTTCCCATACATTTAGAAGATAAACTCTCTCTGAATTGGCTTATGTTGGACAAAGCAGATCACAAGTAGACATGTGCAAGTGCAGTGAAAGACCTGCCTTTAGTTAACTCACCTTTGATAACATGCTGATCTCCTCTGGGTTGCAGGTCAATCAGATGCAGCACAAGAATGATACACAATAAGCTTAAACCTTATTGCTAGGAAATCTTGCAAGTATCTTGCTCATCTCGGAAACAGGAAGAAATGAGAAACCCACAGAGAAACAACAGGAGCTGTTCATCCTAGAAGTATTAGATATATTGCTAGTTTTGCAGCATTGAATATGAAATCGATTTATCTTGTTTCGCAATGTTGATACGTATCAACAAAAAGACAGAATGAGCTTGTAATTTCTGGCTC
Source organism: Scopus umbretta (assembly GCA_013400535.1). Classification (NCBI taxonomy): domain Eukaryota; kingdom Metazoa; phylum Chordata; class Aves; order Pelecaniformes; family Scopidae; genus Scopus; species Scopus umbretta. Next base: position 34,255 of record VZTL01086136.1, read on the forward strand.
CATTTTGCCCCAGGAATCGCGTTGAGTAGGTAGGGGGTATTTTTCTTATCCTGCTATAATGATTTTCTACAGATGGCTGAATCTGGAAGTTCACTTCAGTGGCTAGAAGCAGGAGTCATTCAGCCCAGAGATTACAGAGTTACTAGAAAGCTTTTAATTTTATGGAGTCTATGAATCTGCTAATTGTGAGAGAGGGACAATTCTGCGCTGACCTTTTGAAAATTAAATATGCAGCTGTATTAAAATCAAATGTTTCATGAAAATACACTTAATTTGGATTATGTGTATTCATTGTTTTTCAACAGAAAATGGGAAGGAAACAACATATTTTGTTCACATTTCATTTTGACATTTTGTGTATTTCAGATTAAAAAAAATTTTTTTGCCTCTTTCAAAATGAAAAATATCACAGATTAAAATAGCAAATTCCACGGATTCTTGGATTTTATGTTTACACTCTTCTCAACTTTCTGACTGTTTCCCAAGATTTCCCAGTTTTCCAAAATGTCAAAAGTATCTTTTCAGGGAGACAATAGCATTGTCATCTTTACCTTTAGCTCCTGTAACCCTGGAGGGCACTCCAATGCCACAGGCTCTTTCCTGCTGTTCTGCAAAACATGCTCAAAATTTATTCCTGCCCAGTGGGATTCAGGGTGGTCTGTGTGATCTCTCTTGGGTGCTTCCATCGTAGACATAGCTAAATAATGATGCCAACCAGAAACCGTACTGCACTTAACGACATCTCTATCCTCTACATGCAATTGTTTACTGAGGGTTAGTGACTGCCATAAAATATAGAATTAAAAGACTGTTTTCTACCTGCTTCTGAAACAGGAATAAAGTAAGCGGATGCATCACTGTCTGGAATAACTAACAAACAGTCATCTTAAGCTGTTCTCTCTTTTCTTCTCTTTTATAGTGCATTTATGAATTATGTTGTTTGCATTTATAATTATGGGACTGAACAGATGGTGGAAGGCTTATTTCAGAAGGATGTGTTTATTAAAATAACCTACCCTGGTCTGCCAAGTGATTGTTAACTGTAATCCCAATTTGATATTGAAGAGTTATTTATTCTTTCTCTGTAAGTCCATCTGAAAGAAATGGAACTTTGAGAAATGGACACTATATTGTGTGTGAAGCTACAACAGTAGTGCTGCATATGTTCCTGATGGGAAACCACTGAAGAATTTTGCAGCTGTGAGAGAAAGAAAAATGCAGGGAAAGATAAATTGTGGACCAACACAACTTTCAAATCCAAAAAATGTTTCAATTCTTTATTCAATTTGGAAGCCCAGTTCCACTTAAAACGTGGCTCCAGCCAGCTTCTACCTATGCACAAACCCCTTCTACGGTCTACTGTCTTAGGTAGTTGAGTTCAATAATGGTAGATTCCATTATTAACAATGGAGCACTCTGCTCAAGCAAAACGTAAATCCTCATAGTTTTTCACATCTTACATAGTAACATCTTGTTTTCCTTTAGTCCCAGCAAGTGTTTACAGGATGCTTCTGCAAATAACAAGAGATTTCATGATGTAACTGGGAGCGATCATTACCTGTTTGCCTTCCTTTTTGGAAATCTTACTGTACCAGCTTCACTATACCAGCTTCATCATCTTGCAAGGCGTGTAATGGATCTGCAGACAATTCTTTGCACTTCAACTCCCTTGTAGTACTTTGTTTCTGAGATCTCCTGCCCCACTATTTCCACATCAGGGCTTCAGGATCTGGTCTGAACATAGATGAAAGCAAAGACACAGTGTAAACATTTCTTTGTTGAGATTGAAGGAGTCTCTATTTCTCCAGTTCTGGCCATTATCCAGGTTCTAATTCCTGGCCCTCACATCTCCTTGTGCATATGTCCTACCCAGGCTACCTCAGGATGCCACTTGTGGCAGATCATCTTCACTCAGTGGGCAGTCTGTTGAGCTGCTCAGAAACATAGTTTACAGCTCTTCTACGGCTGAAAGCTTTGCTTTTCTGCACCAAAGCAACGGACGTCACTTGTACCCCACAGGTGTGGCACAACCATGGCACAACCAAGAGAATTTTGCAGGCAAAACTCAGAGGAAATAGTGGAGAATAAGATGCAAAGGTGCAGGACTCCTGTCTGCCTGTCTGAGCCCACTGGGAGCAGAACCAAAGGTGGGAGGAGTGGGAGAGCAGTGGAAAAGTTGATTGTGTTCATTAAAAATAACCAGAAATATTTGTGTTTTCTGGGTTGCCTCTGCAACCTTTGTCACAACCTTCAAAAATGCAAATTGGCTACACAAAAGCTGTTACTGAGAAATTTTCTGGGGTCTTGGAGGGAGTTTCTAGTGGCATATGAAGGAAGAAATGTATTTTGAAATCATTCATTTGGAGTGCTGAAAATCAACAACTGGAAAAGAAGAAAATGAAAGAGACAGGCAGATGAGTGCTTACTCATACAAAATTGCCAATATCACAGTGGTTAAATCAGTCACCTTGATAAAGGGCAGGAAAAGGCCTTGGACATTGAGTCTGCTCTTTTTTTTTTTTCATTATTATTACTCTTTTCTGTCTCATGAGAAGTTTCAGACTTGCTCCAGATCAGAAAAGGGGAAAATATTTGAAACTGTGAAAAATTTTGGAGAATGGGAAAAGCATTTTCTATACCACTCTGATTTTAGCTTGAAACTTATTATTTTTGGGCAAGTAAGTCTTTATAATTGCATGTTCCTCAGATGTTCTGACCTCCCTTAAACACCCACTCCAACCTATTAAATCTCCTAGTTGTAAACTAAATTCACCTATACATTTTTTCAGGGCATGCATTGTCTTCAAAAGGAGCTTGCCAGAGCTCAGCACAACAGATTACTGCTTTAGTTTGGACTACAGTGTGCTACTGTCAGGAAAACATGAATAGATGTAGACTTTTCCAAGTTTTGGTTTTGTTGAAATTTAATGCTTGGTTTAATTTGAAATCTTTCATTTGGAATGCAAGCAGTTGACCAAAACAAAAGTTAAAATAAAGATATTAACAAAGGACATTTCCCCAAAACAACAACAAATTGTAATGCCTTTAAATGAAGAATTTCACTTGTCGTTTTTACAGAATGATTAATTTTTAATTTTCTTTTTTTAAA
>VZTL01086158.1:0-12074 GCA_013400535.1 Scopus umbretta
CATGTAGATGTGGCACTTCAAGGAACGGTTTAGTAGGCATGGTGCGGTTTAGTAGGCATGGTGTTGTTGGGTTGGACTAGATGATCTCAAAGGTCTTTTCGAACCTTAATGATTCTATGATTCTATACAGCATCCTGAATGCATGCCCCTAGCGAGCAGCAAATCTACCCAGGTGACAAATCAGGTCAACAGATGTGTGCTGTGTCCCCTACAGTTACTTTCACTCGTCACACTTGTTAATGGCTTTTGGTGCCACTGCCAGGTGCACCTGCCAGTGCTGGAAGTTAAGAAAAGTTGCAAGTCTTTTAGTTTCCATGGTTTCACAATTATTTCCCTCTGTTAGGTTGGGATGCCACACTTGGATATAGCAAGGACGGCAGTCCTAGGAATTTGAATTTCCAGTGCAATGTGCTAACCATGCTTGCTGTTGTTGTTTCAGAAGGCCTGGGAACTTCTGGAGGTGACAGGCTGTCTGGCAACAGGCTTGGATGGGGGAAAGGAAGAGGAGACAGCTTTGGAGCAGAGCAGCTTCTATGCCATGGACAGGTCATGGTTGTCCAATGCTCCTCTCAGCAAGGGCTCTCCCAAGCACTGTCCTTTCTCTCCTGTCTGCCACAAAGGGTGGCGTTTGGCTTTTGAAAGACAGTTCCATTTTATTGTTCTGTACTGGGGAAAATGCTATTTAGTCACCTTTCTAAAATACTCCAAAGTAGCCAAGTAACAGGTGCCACATGACTGCTTTTCCAAATAACTGCTTTCAAGAAGCCCTGGGTTTGTTCTGTATTATCAAAATTTGTAACTTCAGGTCCACAAACTCCTCCTTGAAAGGTCCCAGGAATTTGAAAACTAAAGAAATAAGTATCTACAGGAAACTGCAGAGTTAAGCTTCAGTACAAAGACGTTGTGAGTGTGGACTGCTTGTCAGTTAGTGATTCTATGCCTGTCAAAACACAGTAGATTAGCATACTTTCAGGTTATCCTACAATGAAAGATGGGTTTTTTTCCTACCAGTGCAAATCTCAGCTTCATAAAATAATCCCTGGCACCTCTGTGGTAGACTGACCTCATGACAAGCAGAAATGGCAGACACAGCACACAGTAATAAAGACTAGAAAGTTTACAGTGCTGATGTAGTGTTATTATTCAAGACAAGGCCACATTAAAAACCCCTGCTTTAGAACTGAAATGCAAATGCATCCATGTTTTTAAAGGTTTTATTTTGCCATAAGTAACAGGTGCAAGAAAATCCCTTTTTAAGTGTTATTTATAGTCTAATCCTTTAGAGTTCTATTGCAACAGATGTGATAATCGGTCTCATTTTCTTCCTGGGGACATAGCTGAATGGGATTTCCTGCAGAGTAAAAATCTGTAATTGGATTTAGTCTAGCACTGACTGTAAATTGTGTTGCTTTTTACTAGATGTAACTGAAAAAGAACTGATCTTCAAGGAAAACCCAAATGGCCCATTCAGAGTGGACCATTTAGTGAGTACAGGTATGGGAGTACAACAATCAAACAAGCAGAAAGATACGAGCTCACATCCATGCTGAGCAAGATGGGGAAGAAAGATGGCTTCAAAACAAAAAATCAAAATTACTTAATCCGTATACCATAGGAAAATGACTGTTTTTTTTCAGAAGACTTTTTATGACCATCTGTCAGAGGTCAATCCACTTGAGGTCAACAAATTGGGCATCGTGATGCTGTGAAACCTTGTTTCTACCATTCTGGTTGCAGCAATTCACTATTTCCTCTCTCTATTTCCATCTGGCACAGCAAAACCAAGAGCACCTCTTCTTTGGCCAATTTGCTCCCCTTTGAAACTCCGCTCTCTCTTACTAAACAGGATCTTGCAGCAGCTGGAATATACCACAAAGAGTGTCTACACAGTGTGGGTACCCTTTCTTCATTTTCCTGTATTTTTGGCCAATCTTTGTAGCTTGTAGTATCATTAACTGTTGTTTGGGTTTTTTTCTTCTCCTATTCATTTAGCTAAAAAATAGACAACAGCAGTTTCAGATACATAGCAGAAACATTTCTTAAGCACATAACTAAACATAAAAGCGTCTAATACATTCCTGAAGCAAGAAAATAAGATGGATATTCCAGGCACAAAAACCGCATGCACTTCAAAACAAAATGCATGAAAAAAGAGGGGCACATATATTACTCTTGAAACCTTGTATGGCATATGTACCAGCCATATTTGAAGTGAATATAAGCACAAAAACATAATTCTAGTTCAAAATACGGACTTGTACTCTTTATACTGATGTTTTTTCTGTATTGGTTGACTGCATGCTGGTAATTGGCTTACTCTGCATGTGTCACACTAGTGGGCAGAGGCAATTCCTAACTAACCATAAATGTAGCAGAAAAGACATATAATGATCACAAATGAAATTTATTAATGCAGTTTAATCTAACTCACACAGATAAGAGCGGAGTAGACCAGGAGAATTGGCTAGTTACACTGGTTTAAAGTAAAACACTTGTGTACACGTAACTGTTTTGTATTACACCTTTGCTCATATCCAATTTTACACATTCTGCTGTTTTGGCTCTCTACTCCAATACAATAAACAGCTTCAATATAAGAAATCATTACAAGCAGAGCTTCCAAGCAGTTTCAAAGCTTTTGGTAGATGATCCAAACTCCCTCAATCCACCACAGAGAAATAATAAGCTTGGTACAGAGTAGGACCTGTAAGTATCTAAAGCATGTTCACCTCCTTTGCTAGGAGCAGCAGTCTCTTAAAACAACATCCACCAGTTCTAATGAGTCCAGTGTTCACTGTTATTTCATCACTTATCTTAGGTCACTGTGTAAATACTTTCTGAGCTTCCTTTGTGATCTGTTTTCTGAAACAGAAGAGCAAAAATGTAAAATATCACAAAATAAGGGCTTTATGTGACCTGAGGGCCATAAGTATTCAAATCATTCCCCTCTCATATTTAACCACAGGATGAATGAGACTAACAGTTTATTTCAATATTCCCTTTTAGCCATGTCTTTGAGATTAGTTTCTATTCATTTCCTCAGTTTGTAGAGTAAAAGGAAAAGGAAGTTGTGAAATTATTTCAGCGTGCCCCTTGCCAACACAGGGTGGTTTAATTCTTTTCTGCAAATCCTACATTTTTACAGGCCGAATGCCAAGATTGTGGAAGGCACCTGTGGGAGAAAGGTATACTGACCTTCATGTTTCAGGACATACAGCCACTAACAGTGGACTTGAATTGAGGAGGTCTCTCTCTAAGTTCTGAAAGCAGGTGATAGAGAGGAGAAGTAGGAATAAAAGAGGGAACATGCACATTAACACAAGAAGAGGATGTAAAGAAGAGGGAGGTGCAAACATTTCTACATTTCCAAAAGTATTCATTGCCTCACAGACCATGACAGATCCTGACTGAAGACAGATCTGAACTCTTCTCTTCCACAGGATTTCAGGTAGTGTAAATACTCATATCAAAATAACTACCTTTACTTTGGAAGTCTTAAAAATTCACATTAAATTCTTTGGAACTGAGCAGTTAAACAATCGTGTAAAAGTCATGCAGGGGAAGGGAGTGCTCATTTTTTAAAGTGTAGTCCTTAGGAAAACCCTATGCCAAGGCACAGGGGTCAGAATGCAAGCCCAGGATGGGCAAAAGCTACACAGCCTGTGAGGGCAGAAAGTTTCCTCACCTGTAGGAAGGGTGCCTTAATCACCAGGCTACTAGTCAAATTAGGATCAGAGGACTGAGAATAGGCTGCAGAAGAGAATACACTCCTACTGATCCTGGAATTGAACACATAAGACAGCATGACTCTGTGGCAGTGTTTTGGATGTTCAACATGGGGTGTACTGGTTTAAGTCTCTGATTTATTAATACCAAATAACTACTGGATCAGGCATCCAGTCTTTTCCTTTCCCAGTTGACTGAAGTGGCTAGTAGACCAGCAAACCTCACAGAAACACAGACATGCTCTCTCTCAAGCCTGAGAAATGCTTGTTTGCTCCATGCAGATCAATTCAGGTACTATCTGGGAACAGGAGATGGAGATGTCAGTTTGAAATTCTTCAGGCAAAAATGCTTCCTAGATATGCTCTGGAAGTATCAGCATCTCCAGGCACAGCAATAGGAGATATCTGATTTTAAGGTCCTAAAAATGCTTAGGTATGAGCTAGACTGCAGAGCAGTCACCTCAGAAGCACTCCTGAGAATGCTTCAAAGCAATTGTGGAGTGCTGGAAAGCTTTGAAATGAAAACTTGAGGATCCCAGAGGCTCCGGGCATCTCTAACACTGTGTGGCAGCTGGCTTTGAGGACTGCAGTTTTTGATTTAAGCACGTAAATTGCGCGTGAAGATTGATTTAAACGTCCTTTTGCTTTCCTTGATCTAATGCTTAACCTTTGACCTGATGCCACCTTACACTTTAGTACATGTTTTAGTAGTCCTTATACTGGTGAAGACAATGGAAATTTCTGAATTTATCCTAAAAATATGTAAAGAAGAAGCACAGGTTTGTTATGGATCCATGTATGGAAAATCAGTTTAATCCTGGGGTTGGTTTTTTTTGTTTGCTTTGGTTTTTTTCCTGTAAAAAGATACTTGGAAAAAGAATTAGAACAAGGATGGAAAATCTGCAGGTTCTGATAAGCCCGCAGAAAGCCAGGGAAAATTTATTGTTGTTTAAAACAGGAACTATTTGGGGTTGTATGTGAGATACAAGAGTTTACTTGAAAAACAGTAATTAACAAATCCAGCTACAGCTTCCAAATGTGGGTTTACCTACACCAAGAATATATAAAAATCTACAGTTCTCTAGTAGCCTTCAAGATACAGTTAGAGAATCTTACAGGTTCACCATGCTTTTTTCAGCAGAAAACAGCATCAGCAGTTTAAAGAAATGGAAAAAAGCTCAAAGCAACACAGTGAGAAATGATTCTGTTTCACTCCCTCAGAATCAAAGAATAATTCTTAAGAAAATGGGTTTCTTAAACAAGTTTGGTCTGTGACAGCATTTCTAGCTAAAATCATGCTCATCTGATGAAGAATCAGTAATAAAGCTGAGGACATTGAGGAGTGATGGGGAAGGGAGAAATAATGCAGATCTTAAAAAGAGACCTACTAGCTGACCGTACTTGGTCTCTGTGCAGTATTTTACCCGTTAGAGGGACACCCTCACACTGTATTTGAGAGGGTGCAGGCAACCTCCCACTAGCAGCTTTGTATTTTTTAAAATAAGTTAAGAGTAGTCACCACCTCTCTCTGACACTCATTTGTCTCAGGCTGTATCAATGGAGTCTCTCTCAGTGGCAACCAACAGCTTCACTCTGGACCTTTACAAAAAGCTGAATGAAACTTCCGAAGGCCAAAACATTTTCTTTTGTCCTTGGAGTATTGCAACTGTTCTCGCCATGGTCTACCTGGGTGCAAAAGGTGACACTGCAACCCAGATGGCTCAGGTAAGCTCTGAAATTAGCAGTATATCACCTTACAGGTGGTTCCCACATAAACTGTATTATTCTTCTGCCTATGGGGAACAGAAAGGAAAAACATGGGCGAACAGACAGGAACAACAGTGACCTGCCACAATGTTGGGTACAGGAAATAACCCCACTCATGCTGCTGGCAGTCCTGCAGGTCACTGTTCTTCTACTTTACTTCCCGGATCTCCCTGCTTTTCACTACCCGTACATTTAGCTTAGACTTATAGTTCCCAGAGCGTTGCAAGTGGTCTGCCAGAGAGAAGTTACTGACATTACAGACTACTGTTGGTCTTGCTTGGAACTCTACCTTCTATTGCCTTTTGAACAGAGTAATTCACCTGATATAGTGCTCAAATAGTAATAACGAGACAGCTTTATTAGCAAAATTAATACAGAGCTAAGATAATCTAGAAAAAGGAGTACCAGAGATAAAATCACTGCTTCTAGACTGCAGCTGGTTCTGGAAGCAGTATATCTGCTTTCTCATACTGCATATCAAAATTAGTAAGCTCTCCTGAACACGTGCTGGGCTGCACAGGAGCAGTACAAATACCTTTGCTTGTGACATAGTCCATAAATAAGGTAATCCTCACACAAATAATGGAGACATACTACTACTGAAAATATGATCTCACTTATGCCCGCTTTAGCAGAACTTTTCAGTCTTGTACTCTTTCAGGTTATACGCATTTACTTAAACATGTTAAATGTATAATTTCACATTTCTGCCCCAGTAGTGCATTTTTGCCTCTGAAGTGCACTATGCTCTTTGTTGTGCTTGCTCATGATCTGAAAATAAATTCCATGTAGCCAAGAATGAACTGACCATTTATATAAATAAATTCATATTTGAACCATAATATTGATCTATTATTAAGCAGTAAATGTGACTAAAATCTATATAAGAATGATACAGTTATAGAGACTAAATCAAGAGTAAGGTCTTGTCCTCAGTAACTTTTAATAGACTGTCATTGGGCATGACTGGTGAATTACCATAGAAAACAAACATAATTACATAACCCCTGGGCACATTTATCTTCAAAAACAAAGCTATCTTTATAAACATTTATCATCATCACAGGTTCTTCATTTTAACCAGACTGCAGGCGAAGAAGGTTCATCTGAGACAACAAGGCCTTCTCTGGGGACACCAAAGAAAACAAAGATGGTATTTATTACAAAAAAAGACTCAGAGAAAAAAATCTCTGAGAAAGGGATAGTTCTTCACAACTACTGCTTTAGTCTTCTAACATCTGCTTGTCTTTGGTCTATATCTACTGTCTCACTTCAGTAAGAACTATATATAGAAAGAGAAAAAGTGAACAAGCAGATAACATTACCATAAAACACATGAACTCAGGCCTTCAAAAGCAGAACTGAGACACTAACAACATTTTGATTGGCCCTAATACTGTGTTACTTGGTTTTAGCTGGTCTATGGCAGTACCAACAAATCATTTGTCCTAACGTGCTTAGGACAATTCTATCTTTTATCAGTTTCGGGGTTTTTTTCTGTAGTGAAAAACAACTACTGCATTCACACCTGACTCCAGCCCTACCCAATAAACTCTTTTCCACCTTTTTCATGCGTGGACACATCAGGCAAAAAAATTTCCCTTTAAGCTAACACATGCTGATTCACCCTTGTTCATTAGCTCCCCAGAGACGTGACACCAGGAGGAACTGCCCAGATCTTTTTCATCAAATGAACTCCATAAGCACCAAAAGGCTTGTAAGCTCAAACAAGCCATTTTCTTTAGCACAGAAACTAAAAGAAAGCTCAGAGAAACTAGATTAGACAAACTAGAAATAAAAGGGGGGAGGTGGTTATCATTCTCTCCCTAGGTGGCAGGGGATGACTCTTCAAGATGAATCATTATATCCACATTAATTTTAGCAATTTACTGACTTTCTGAGTTGTAGCAAAGTCTGCCTAATCTGGTCCTTCAGACATTTCCCTCCATTACCTCTTCAGTCTGTTCCCATCCCCTTGTAAAACCCAGCCTCTCCTGTCTTATGTCCCCTGGCTACCAAGTTCTTTCCCGGGTGTCCTTCCTAGCAGCCCATGTCTCAGTACGAGTGAGAAAAGACCAGAAAAAGGAATGCTGCCAAACTTATGACAAGTCATCATGAGTCAGTGGCACAGACTCTCAGTGTCTCACATACAGGGCATGGTATATGCCATGGAGGAGGAGACTGCACCCAAGCTGGAGGGGAGCAGCTGACAGGTAGCGGCTTATTCCTCCATTAGTAAAGCAACAGCTATCAACAGCTGGCAAGCAAGCTCATGCTCCCTAAAACCATCAACATTGACATCCAGGACAAAATCCAAAGAGCAACAGCAAAATTCATGTGAAAGAGAAAATCTGAATAGTTGGTACGCCCATGCCCTGACATTAGCATCTGTCAGAACAGAGCACCACATCAAAAGTTGCAAGGCTGCCTTGATGGGTCCCTGTGACACTGCAAATTAGGCCTGACCATGACTGAAATGAGGACATTCAACTTCCTGGCTGCACCATCAGTTGAGATCCCCAAAGGCCTACACAGCACTGCAGAAGCAGATCATGGCCCTACAGACAGAAAACAATTTGTCCAGTTATATATAGCGCTGCAGGCATGCAATATAGTCAAAAAAGAGTTCCGTGCCCTGAAACTCCTTTTTAATTAAAATAACTTGGGCATTTTAAATAACCACAGCAGGTGCGACACTTCAAACAGAAAAAAAAAAAAAAAATCCATATTAATCGGTGTCTCTTTCCAAGGATCCTGAGCACAAGCAAGCTGAAAACATCCACTCTGGCTTCAAAGAACTCCTGTCTGCCATCAACAAACCCAGAAGCACCTACTTGCTGAAGAGTGCCAACCGACTCTATGAGGAAGAGACCTACCCATTACTGCCTGTGAGCTGAACATTTTTACTTAAAATATTTTGACATTAAGAGGGATTGTCATCAGAGATGATAAAAATTTTTCAAACGACAGCACTCTGGTTTCAGTGAGAACATACGGACAGCCATACAGGGCTACCCTTCCACAGACAAGAGGTCCATTTGTCTCCAACAGTGGTCAACAGTTTAGGAAGTGTATGGGAACAAGGCATGCTATGTAGTGATGCTTCTCCAGAATCTGCTCTTGTCACCAAGCAATCTGTAGCTCAGGGACTTCCTGAACCAGAGGGCATGTCTACCTAATAGACCTTGATGAACCATTCTTTCATGAATTTGCAGACTTGCCTTTTGAATCTACCACAACCCTCAGCACTAGGAGTTCCACAGCTGAACTATACACTGTGGGAAGTGCCTGTGTTTCTTGAGCCTGCTACCTGTTGGCCTCATTATTGCTTTGTTTTTCCTCTAAAGGACTCTTCTCCATATCTCTGGTCATCCTTGTCCACTGTCTCTGTATCTTTTATACTCCAGCGTTTCTGAGACTGGGGAGGCCAGAGCTGCATAAAGAACTCGGACAATGAGCACACAGTGCTTTATATAGTGGCATTCTAATATTCTCTCTTTTGTTCCCTACTCCTTTCTTTGTAACACTTAAAGTTGTATTTGCCTTTTTGCCTACTATTGGTCAGATTTTTTTCATGCAGCTGTCCATTATAGCTTCAACACCTCATTCCTGAACAGCAACAATCACTCTCTGTAGTGTACCCTTCACTGGATCATTTATAAATGTTTTTATATATATATTTTAATGTAAATATTTAGACCTGTATTTTATAGAATAAATATTTTAGCACAGATCCCAGAACATACCCTTGATAGTCCAGCAGCAATAACCCTTCACTGTGAACACTGTTTCCTCCTACTCTTGGTTTCCAGGCGTTTAAACAAACAAGACCTATCTCTGTAGCCCTGTGGATGCTCAGCCTTTGGTGAGAAGTCTTACAAAATGCCTTTTGGTAATACAAATAGACCGTAACGGCTCAACCTTCTTACTCACATGCTTCCTGACTCCTTCAAAAAACTCCAACAGATTTGTGATTTAGGACTTCCTATTATGAAATGCTGTTGACACTCCTCCAATATGTCACGTTTATCCATACGCCCACTAGACCTGTTCTATTCATTCGCCCCATACAGACTCATGGGTTTGTAATTACCTGTATCTTTGAAATCTTTTAAAAACTGACGTTGTATTAATTATCTTACAATTTCTTGGAAGGTGGTTTTAAATGAGATTACTGTTCTTTGATCTTGGAATTTGTTTTGATCTTCTGAGTAATTAGTAATTTGTTCTTCTGAATGCTTATTGCTCATTTTCTCCATAATCTCACGTACCTATGCTTTACCAAGAATCTAAAGAATTTCCTGCTGGGAATCTCCATGAACTGTTTCACAGCAGACAGCAATGCAAATGTTAATTCTGTTTTTCTGCCATAACTTTATTCTACCAGAACATTCCCTTTTTAGCTGATCTTCTATTGTCCACACAAACTCTTGGCAGGTTCCTTGGCTGTCAAGCAAACTAAAAGCCTTGTTTCAACTTTATATGAGACTATTCTTCCCTCTTGTACTGAACTCTAAATTACAAGGCAGGAAAAAAAGTATTTAAATGATATAAAATGCCATTTTGTGAAATAAAAAAAAAATCGTGAAGAATGCTTGTTTTATGAGATATTTCAAAATTACAAGTTTGCACTTTGGGTTTCAAACACAAAAATCTGAAGTATCAGTTTCCTTGAGACTGAAGTTTTATCAGTCCTTACTTGATATTTATCATGGAATGTATCAGACCTTATTTTAAGGGTTATCCCATTTCAAACAAATTACATTTTCTTCAATTATGTATTAGAAGACTGTACAGTTTGTTGAAGTGATTATTTCTAACATTTTTATAACTCAGATTTAACTAAACAAGCATACATTGTCGAATTCTATCTTTCAGAAATTCTTACAGCTCATTACAAGCTATTACAATGCGAAGCCACAAGCTGTAAACTTTAAGACAGCTGCAGAACAAGCCAGAGCACTGATCAATTCGTGGGTTGAAAATGAAACTGAGAGTAAGCACCACTCCGATGGCTTTTTTCTTGTCTCACTTTCAAATAATTTGTATTTCCACATTTATTGCTGTTGCAGCCAAGGATCCATAAAAGACGGAAACTTAGGGGAGGTGATGAGCAAAGTGCAGTTAAATGGCTTGAAGAATGCCTCTCCCCAAACCTCACTGCTGCTCCTTACAAGGTCCTTCCTTGATTCTTCATGCTGTAGCCTCTTCTGAATTACCTCTGTTCAGAGGGAGGCACAGGCAGATACTGAGTAGCTCCACTCTGATTAATGAGGGTTTTACTTAGGCATACTTCATCTGCTTGCATCCAACCTTACAGAACATCCAAGCTATTCCACTTTACCCACATCCCAATGCCATTTACTACTGAAATTGAAATAAATATATTTTAAAACAAAAGACACAGAGATACTTCAAGAGCCATTTTTACCGTATGTAAACCATGAAAAGGGTACAGCAAAAAAATATCCCAAATGCACATATTTTTGCTAGATAGGTAAGCACAGAGAAGGCACAATTAAAATTGGCGAGTTACACAGTCACACTGGAATAACAGTCCTATTTGTCTGATTTTGAAGGGAAAATCCAGGATCTGCTGCCTGCAGGATCTCTCAATTCTCACACTGTATTGGTCTTAGTAAATGCCATTTATTTCAAAGGAAAGTGGGAAAAAAAATTTCTGGAGAAAAATACTTCTGAGGTGCCCTTCAGACTGAGCAAGGTAAATTGCTTGTCTAATATGCTTGTTGTGCTATGTCATTATGTCTATTACTGAAGAGCAAGAAACCTCTAAATATGTCACCTGCATTTCGTATGCCACTGCAACACTACTCATAGCTGGGCACATGGTATAAACTCAGTGAGAACAGCAACTGTGAAAATAAGTCGACATTATCTTATTTATGCATACCCATGAGAATATGATTTTAACTTTAATTAATAGCTCTGCAATATCAAAACAGTTGAGAACACCATGGTTAAGTAGCTTGAGGACAAGAGGAAATTTCTGTAAGTACCAAGGTCCCACTTTCAAAAGGGACTGAGTTGCTTTTGAGAGCAATGCTTACACACCCACCTCTCTCTTCTGCTTTTGAGACGCAGTCTATACTCTGAGTTCAAGGAAACCGAACCGACTGTTCTTTCCTCATGCACCCTGGGTGTTGCGTAAAACCTCAGAGGGAATTTTCATGGGGGCTCGTCATTTTTGCCAAATGCGTGAGGATGATGTACTCAGTATACCCTGAGGGCACGTTACTGAGCTAGCAGTGTTTAAACAATCACATGGTGACGATTCACAGTAGCTGACTGCACGCGTATTTTTCGACTGTGTCAAAGGCAAGCGAAATTATGTGTCAATGGAAGCATGCATCTTGTTTGACATAGATTATGAGTGCAGATACCTTTTGTATGCCAGGCAATGTGAAGTGACTGTGCCAATGATGTGACTGTGTATCCAAAATCTACTACGCTATATGTGCAATTTTACTATCTGTCATGGTACATGGTTGTGGTGGGCTGACCCTGGCTGGCCGTCAGGTGCCCATCAAACTGCTGTTCACTCTCCCTTCTCAACGGGACAGG
>VZTL01086211.1:0-15280 GCA_013400535.1 Scopus umbretta
GATGTGCAGTATCACTAAATCCATTCCTATTGTCTTTAGTTTTCTGAAGTCTTTTCCCCAGTGTGAGTGAGTTAATCCTCACAAAGGCTTTTGTAAGAGTATACGTCTTGACTTTCAAGACAGGTCAGAATAGGAGATGATTTGAAGAGTTAAGTGATGTCGAGATCAGATGGAAAGTGAGGATCTAGATCTTGTATTTTAGCTCCTTGTCTTTGGCCTGTCTTACTGTCAGGGGTTTGTAACGGTATGTTGTTGGGTTTTTGTACCTCTTGTGAAACCTTTCTGCAAACTTTGTTGGCACTATACCAGTAATACATTTGATTAGGCAAAATGTGATCTGTGTTGTAAAATAAGAATGTTAGTCATGTCTTACAAAGTATTGCATATGAATGTCTTCTGTACTTTAAAACAGACCTCTGTGAACTCACTTTTGAATGCAACTCTACAGCTTTGGAGGCGTAGGTCAACGTTGGGCTAATTCTTGCTGTTGGATTCATTTAAACAAGATTTAAGGGGGAATTTTTTTTTTCTCCTTTTGGTCATACTTCTGAAGCAAGTAGTGGTTTCCTGAAAAGAAATGATAATATAAAATGGCATTGTCCAGGTTGTCTTGTAGAAGCAGCCCACTGCATGTGATTATACATTTTTAGGGTTAAGTGATACGAGATGACTGTTCCCTCTCCTGTCCTGCAAATTAAAATTGTTTGTTTGCTGCAGTCTTTCTGGCTCAGCCTTGCAGTGTACATTTGTTTTAATTTTAAAATCTTGACCTAAAATCCCAGCTACATTGTGTGTAGAATCTGGTGTTCACAATTAAATTCAGCTTTTGTAGAAAGTAACCATGAGCTTGCAGAGATTTTTCTCTCCAGTGCATGTTAGGTAAGTATGACTTTTTTTTTTTAAGTGGTGAAATACACAGTAGCCTTAAATTCTGATTGTTGTAATTCATGCTTCTACCTGTTTCAGTCCTTTGATTTAGTGTTTTGGGTGGTTGGAGGTGGGAGTGGCAAAATACTTGTGCTGTACAGCATTCTTTAGAGAAGTTCATATCGTGATTTAAAAGGGAACGGTCACTGGAATCAGAATAAAGAAACCTTGTTCTGGTGCACCTGCTTGCAGGAGGCTTTGAGCACAAGGAGCTTCAAAGCTGCTGGAGGTGGGGACTGTCCACTAGCAGCACAGCCCAGTTGGGCCATCTAATTCTATAAATTACACTTGTATGGTTATTAGCTTATTTTGAAATTCTGGTTCCTAGTTAGAGTTTCCAAGTACGAGAAGAGCAAACACTAAGATGCTTCACTGCATTGCTACTTAAAAACCAGCACCATCTACTGTGTTGCACAGTGTGTATGTATATACGTATATATATACTTTAGTATAAAGTGAGTCTTTGTGGTTACACTTTGTCTGTAAATTGTATCACATAGTCTCTTTACAAGCAAAATTAAATATAGGAAATGTTTGCCTCGTTTTGTTTTCCCGGGGTCTGGCAGAAGTTGAGCTTCCGCTTTGGTGCTGGCTGCAGCCATTTGCCTGCAGAGGTAGATTTCTTTAAATATAAGGTTACTGCAGTCCACCAGAAGAGGGACATGTGAGCTTGAAGGGCTCACGGATGACATGACCAAATGCTTCCTCTAAACCAGGGCTTTCTGAATTTCTTTAGTATTCAACTAGTAGCTTGTTATTTGGATCAGTGATACAGTTTATAAATTTAGTCATTGCAGTTTTTTGCTGATAGACACTCAAAAGGACTTTCTCTGTATGCTCTGTGTGTTTTTGTTTTTAACATCCCGCTGCAGGAATGTTTTAAAATTGCTAATATTCAGTAATTTTTCTGTTGACTTGCATATACACTCACATGAAATATTCTCTTTAACTGGCAATAGTAGTCCTGGACCTAAGTTTTGTTAGTCTTGTATGCACAGTAGACAATGAACTGAAGGATGTTGTATGTCTTGCCAAAATGCTCTGGTATCATAAATGGTAGAATATGGTGAACATAAGTATAGGCCTCTAAGGTGGGTTTTTTGCGTTTCTTTTTTTCCACTTGGACTCTTGATGTTCTTTAAATTGATTTAAGTAAAATTCCAAGAGAACAGGAAAAAATGTTTCCTAACAACAGACTTAACTTTATATGGCAAGATGTCTGCTTGTTAAATGTACCTATGGAATATGCTTTATAATCGGTAGTGGATATTTGACTCCTTGTGAATTTCTAAAAGCCTTTATTTCGGTGTTGCTTTTGCTAAAGTTCAGTGGTCTGCCAGCTTAAATGCTTAAAGGTGTTTTGACATGTAAGCAGAAATTATTTTGTGGTCCAGCAGTGCTTCCTAAATTATCAATTATGAGTACATTAGTGATAGAATTGTATGCAGTTCATCACAAACCATCCTACCAGTAAAATTGTTTCAACTGTAATATCTTAGAATTGAAAACTTCTGCCAAGGAAATAAATAATTTGTGGAAACTCCCACTTTAAGTGTCTACGTGTATTTGGGGAAGCTCCCTTTGCAGCTGTCTGCAGCACAGCTGTCTGCAGGAATAGGACTTTGGCAATCATGTCTGTACTTCTGCTCAATTACGTGATTTTTAAACTGTGGTCTAGTTTAAGTTGTTCTACAAGCACTGATGAAAGATAGCCGTTAATCATAACCATAGCTGCATTTACAGTCTTTTTCACGAGGACCTTGTATATAGGTAACAGTTAAAAGGAACAAAGAACCTGTCCACCTGGTTTGAATAGTAAATAAGAGTGGAAGTCTTGCCTTGGTAATGTGTCTTTGAATTTATTTTAAAGAAACAAGATAAGCAGCAAAAATGTTTAAGAACTTGTCTTCTATTTTAAGTGGTACTTATACCAAGTGTTACTGGTATGGTCTGACTAGCATAGACTTGACACCCAGGTAACTCACTGGGTGAATGCTCCTGTACAGTTTTGAGGGGCCTTCTGATTCAGTAGAAATCCCTTAAACTTGACTTGAAAAGCTACTCATAATAAAATTGCCAACATAGAAGGTTATGGCAGGGTAACTGTACTGATTTTAATTCAATCCTTACTTACATCAGTATGAAGTCTTAAGTTATTTTTCAAGGCTAGCTGATGTAAGAGAATCTGTTAAATGATAATGTTCTTGTATTGAGAGTCTGCAGAAGGTTCTTCTCTTCCAGCAGCACAGCGTAATTTGGTTTTTTTGCAAGTTATGCATATACCACAAATACTTTGCGGCTGTATTTTGGTCTACAGATGTTTGAGCAATATACGACATTAATGATATCCTAAAATCAAAGTGAGTATATCATCTTCTAGGACTTGTGCCAAGCTGTTTGGTGAAACAACCAAGAAAAGTTAAAACTTTGTTTTACAATTGATACGCTCTTTCTTTGAAGTATGGCTTCTTTATTGCAGACCAGTGCTGGCTGGCTTTTTTGAAGTTCTAAGCCATCGATATGTCCGTAGATGCTCAGAGCATAAGAGCAGTGGGATATAAATAGAAACTCAAAGCTTTTTAACCTGAAGTGTTTCTCAGTTTCCGACTGAGTATATTGAGTATCAAGGCTTCAGCTACCTTTTAAAATATATATAAGTAAATATGTTATTAAGGATTCTTCAGCTCTTTTTAAGTAAGCTAAATGAGGGAATGATAGTTGAAGTTTAAAGAATAGGAATTCTTTTGGCATTGAAAGAGGATTTTTGGAAGTTCTGGCCTCATTTCTCCTCTTTGTTGCTTTTTTTGCTTTGTTTTTAATTATTATTCTGCAGGTCACCCAGTAGAAATAATTCTGATGCATGGTTATGCACATTTTTACAGGACTGCCTTACCTAGCAGATGAAGGATTCGGGCGAGTAATTTATACTTGGTCCTTTACAATCTGCAGTTACGGAGTACACAGTTGACAGATACATGATCTCTCAATATAGTGGATGTGTTTCCACTGTGATCTAGAAACTTGGGACTTAACTAGTTTGGTAGAATTAATAAAATAATAAAACTCGTAATAATCTACTCTTGATTCAAGCTCATTAAAGTCAGTAAAACTTGAACAGATGTGGCCTTCTTTAATGCCTCGTTATACTGCAGGCTTTTATGGAAATAGATAATGTATGAACTCTTACATTATTCTGAGCGCAACTTGACTACCGAGCTGACTACTTGCTGCAGCTGAAGGAAGGTGGGGTTTACGCTATTTTAATTTTTTTCTGATGTTACTTTTTCTGCCTTGCCTGTTGTGGTGCTCTTCTCGTGCTGCTTTTATTCAGAGTCCATTCTTGCAGTTTCCTGTAAATTGGTCAGCAAGAGGAAGTCCTGTTTCTGCAGAGCCAACTCAACTCGTCAGCTAGACTATTGAACTTACACTGGCAAGGACTGCGTAGTGCTAGACACATATTTTACTGCTCTTGCTTTCCATTAACTAAAGATAAGTAGGATTGCTTTTGACTGGGAGCAAGAGCTGTTCTAGCAATGGCAGAGATGATTGGCTGACTTCCTCAGACACTGGCCCTGCCGGAATGAAATCCAAATGTTGGTTTCTCGTGCTTTTGTTGTTCTTATAAAGGCTATCTGAGTGAAATGTCATAATGTTAAAGAAATGAAGTAACTCCTTTTGAGTTAAATTCTCCTTAGGCTAGGTTGGTGCAAGGCTGCTTCTGACAACTGATTTTTGTGGGGACAAATGAAGGTTAGTGGTCTGAAAACCATATACCATGTTAATCAAATCCATAAGGATTTCATGTCTCTTCAGGTTCTTTATTTGCAATTTTGAAGCACAACTCTTCTGATTAATGTTTTGTCTAGAAAGTTAAGCTGAATTTTCGTTCTTCCAAAACTGTGAAACATCTAGATTTTTTTTTTTGTTCCTCAGTGGAACACCAGCTTGTGTGCGTGCATGTGTGCAATAGCTTCTGTTCTAACTCTGTGACCATCTTGACAGTGTTGGAAATCACCAGAAAAATCAAAAGGGGATCTTGGAACTTGAAATGAAAAATTCTGTATTTCTGAGTCCGTGAGTGAAGAATGGGAGAGGACAGCATCAGAAACGTTAGAGTGGAAAAGCAGTACTTCAGGAACATAGGTTGGATAAATGAGATATAATTATAAGGAGACTGTTTAGGTGACAGAGCATGGTACTATAGTTGCGGAGTTTGGAGGAGAAAAGCAAGACTTAGGTGTGTCAGACCAGAAAAGGGAAAGAGGAACTAATTTCTCCCCCCCCTCCCCCCCCCCGTGTTACGTATACTCAAACGCTGTCATTGTGATTGTAGCTTGTGTACTGAGGTGGAAGTAAAGGTTGCAAAGATGGTAATGCAGACTTAGATAGCAGAGAGTGGGAAGGAAAGATTGCTTTAGAGCATTGTGTGTTAATGCTTGAAGTCTAAATTGGTAACTGGTATTGTAGCAGATAAAGCAAGTTCTATTTAATTCACAAATTTAATCACAAACTGCTGAGATGTAGGCCTCTCTAGATCTTTTCTGTGTTAACAATCTGTTAATTAAGCCACTGAGACAACTGGATGTCGATTCTTACTAACTGCATCGGGTTTTTGTGTTGATATGCTGATCCTTTTAGCTAACATCAGGTGTGTGATATTTATGGTTTGCATCCCCTTCCTGAATAGCCTGGCTATGGAAGGAGTGCGGATGGGTGCCCTACGGTGAAGACTGAGAATTGCTTTTCTAGCTGATACAGCCATGGCCAGTATCTGAAATGTTATTTTCTTCTGTGCTTTGATTGTTGGGTAGTTTACAGAAAGAAAAGATGTTACATATAAAAGTCTTCCTTCTATTTTGGAGTACAGATTCGTGTTTGTTTCACCAAAAACAAGTGAAGTAAGCTGTACTTGGCATATTCACATATGTAGGTTTTGTCCATCATTCTGAAACTTGCTGGTTGTTTTTGTTTTATTTGAACTTTCTAGCCCAGGGCATTGGCTAATTCCAGACAAAGTCAGTGAAACACTAGAATCCGTTTAAGAGCTATAGATGAAAGTAAGTGTAAAACGATGGCATTTATGCATCCTCAGCTGGTGACACTCGTCCTGTAGAATTGTCTCCCCTGCGTTGTGAGCCTCTTGGATTTGAATTTTACTGTCTTTTGTGGCTTGTGTAGCATCAAATGTACAGGCAAGACTTGTTCTAAAGCATGTATGTGCTGCATAGTCTTTCAAAATAGCTATTTTTAATTTCTCGGGTTGAAGAGGGAAGGACAAGCTCCGGCTACAGGAGAGGAGAGGGATGAAATGCTTACCGTAGTGCTGCGGTGCAGTGCCAGTGCCTGAAGCTCAGGCTCTTCAGAAGCACAGGCAGCTCTTCCGAGCTGTGCCTCTGCCGGGTGAGAGTCCGAGTGCGCTGTGAGAAAAAAGGACTACTTTCTGTTTCTCCCAAGGGAAGAAAGCAGTTGATCGAAAGGTGAGTAGGAAGCAAGTGAGCACTGGAAAATCCCCTCTGCTTTCTGGCTGACAGGGGTTTGAAGGTGTGCAGGGTTAGATTTATAACCTCCTGGGAAGCTGGGAAATCTGACACAAACAGTGCTGCCCGCTTGTGCTGGGGGAAACAGGAAGTCACAAAGGAACCAAGTCACTGCCTCCGCGTCCCTTCTGGCCACAGCGCAGCGCAGATGCACCAGCAGTTGGGGCAGGGATTTTTTTTTTCCCTTTTCTGTGTTGAGCATACAGCAGCTATCGCAGTCGCTTGCAACCTTGTAATACACAGAACGGGGAGAAGTGCAGAGATGTTCCTGCCATGCCTGAGAGGGGTCATAAGTTATTAATGGCTTTGTCATCACAAAGGAAACAATCGTTCGGTGACACTGGCAGCAGGAAAACTATGTGTCGATCAGGCACGGTCACCAGGTGAGTGCGTGTGGCTTGTATCTCCGTCACCTTTTCTCTTGTGGGTAGAGAGCAGACTAAAACTAAGAGCAGAATATTGTATCTGGGGTAAAATACTTTTAACTCGTGCAGAAAATTCAAGAGTTGAAGGGGGAAGAGGTGAAGTGAGTGTCGGCTGAAAATGTTTGCCAGAAAAGGAAAGCAAGTTGAAGCAAGTTAAGCTGAGTAAACTTACTTACAAGAGCATATCACAGTCAGGCTTAGTTCTCTGTTCGCTTTGTCCTGTTAGATATATTTGACTTTACAGTGTTTGTACTGTGCTATTAATCCTTTTGAGAGACTATTGTGAAAAGGGCTGTTAGAAGTATTAAGAAATGGAATGTGTAACCAAAAAAATAGGAGAGAGAAGAGTATTGCAGAAATACTGGAGAATGTTTATTAAACGGAAGAGACATATGAAAATTTTGCAGAAAGCAGTTTTAAGAACAGATGGTAAATGTTTAGATGGTTGAATTGGAGAACTCGGTGTTGGTTTGTTGTGTTTTGTTTTTTTTTTTAGAACTGCTGAGAGCACATTGGAAAGCTTTCATTTTACAGTTCTGCTGTATGTAATGCTGCTTCATTTTTTGGTTAAGCCTTTTGTAGAGACTGAAACTTCAGTCTCCCTCTGCATTACGAGAGGAATGCATTAGTTTCTGTAAGTTATATGTTATGTATGTAATGTTGTATGTAAGTTATATTCAGAAGGAAACTAGCATCTTGCTTTGCTAGGTTTTACTTTCAAAATAGAATTTAAAGACTAGAAGTTATGGGATATTAAGACAGTTTTAAAAGCTCTCAGACATAATTGGCATAGAGATACTTGTTACAAATTCAGATCAGGTTTAATTTTTGTACTGCAACTTTGGAGGCTGGTTTTTATTTGTTGTCAGCATGACCAAACTGGGCTCCAAGGCAGACCATAAATATTATTATAACAAGTGAGAATTCTTAATACAACTTTTGGCAGCTATAGTTTCAGAGATGAGGGTAATGTGTTTTTATGCCTCTATACTGCAAGATACAGAGATGATCACATCTGCCATATGTTCTGCTGAAGTTAAGCAAGAACTGGGGACTTGTGGCTCTTCCAGGATGCAATCCTTAGTTGAATCAGTTTTTATTTGCTTTAACAGAGCTGAACGCCAACAGCTCTTAAGGCCAAAAGGGGTAAGCGTTCTTCTGTAATGTAATCCAGATTTTTACTGTGGCAGAATTTTATTTTTACTCATGGAGGGAGTTTTAGCCTGTAAAGTTATGCTGTAGCCTCCAATCTAGCTATTCCATGTATGCCGACTGAGGGGATATGTTAAAATCATTTCACAGATGTATACATTTGCATACTACACAATAACAGAAGCCTGTTCTCCATTTGAAGTTTGTGCTTGGTAACAGTATTGTTATGATTCAGAAGAAACCTCTGCATCAGACTGGCATTAATTAAGGTTACAGGATGAAGTGTGTAATTTCACGTTTTTTCATGCTGTTGTGACTTTCGTGGTAGTTTAAAATAAAAACCACCTCGTTCTGATAGTGTTTGAGAAAAGTATACTCATGTGATAGGCTTGGACTGACTGTATTGATACATTTAACAATACACTGCAAATTGGTTTGGTTTTTAGTATGGCAGACCAGTTTGTACCTATGAAGTAATGACAACAGTAATTGTAGAAGCTCTGTGACACACTCGAGAGTGCTAACTGCACTGTTCTGTCTTTCCAAAAGCACTGTTGAATGATGAAGCAAATCCTGTATACTGCTGGTCCACCATTTCTCCTACTACACTCTAAGGCCTATCATCTCCCTCACAGGCATAGAATTATCATGGGGGTCATCTGAGAAACAGCAGTGCAAGGCCTTTCACTGTCTGCTGCCATCCTCTTCTGGTTCAGAGGATTCAGTTCAGTGCCGTTTCAGTGGGGGAGAAGGTTGATTCAATAGCCACTTATAATGGGTTTAGGGGCTTGATGGAAAACAATTTAAAAATATGCATCTAGTCCCTCGGTGAGTGGAAGAAGAATGAAGTGTGTAGCTATTACTAGGAGCTTGCACAAAACAGTGCCCGAGTAATGTCACCTTCTGTTTGTCACAGAGGACCAGCGTCAGAAAGAGAGCATGGCTTGGCTCTGATTGCACTTAGTGGGCCCTTTCTGTTAACTTCATTGTCAGCTCCATGGAAGAGACTCTGTTTATGTACCTGGGGTGAAGATGTGTAGTGGGGTCTATGGCTTGTAGTGCAAGAATGTGGCTGCATAAGAAACAACTTGGAAATATCTTTCTGGTCTTAATGATCATGGAGCTAACGGGCTCTACAGTGACTTCAGCGCTTGCTATTGACCTGTTCTTCATGTAATGGATTAAAAAAAATTTAAGACAAATATCAAGAGTGGAAGGAACCATTTCAGTGAGCTAAAGGCAACCATATTGCAGATGCTAAGACCAGAAAAATCTTTAAGAGCATCCATTTTTTTTCCTTCCTTCCACCCCTACAACAAAAATCCTGTGGTTACATTGTTTTGACAGCTTTCTCCCAGCAGCTTGATGCAAAATACCATCTAGTGTCATTCCAGGGTTGTTTTGTACTCTCAAGAAAAGCAGATGATCTACTTGGGACTAGATTCAAAGTACTTAAATGGATTTTAGAAGCCTAACTCAAACATTTCAATTCAGAGTACCAAAGTCCTCCCTACGTGTATGCAATGAGTCTGCAAATGAAAGTGCTTGAGGAGCCTACAGATGTGATGGGGAGTGCTATAAGCCACAGTGAGATCCAGAAAATGGGCATAGCAGCTTCTAAACCTACTGGAAACCCCAGTATATTAGGTGGGCTCTTTAGCCCATATAATGTGTACTGGGTTCTATGGAGTTCAGCCACATCTCCCTTTATTCGCTTAGCTGGGATGGGGAAGTTCTGTGTTCTCAGGACTGTTCTATAGTGAGTAGTCAAAAGCAAGAAACGATCGTGAATAGAGGAAGCAGAACCTGATACATGGCCATCCTTCCCTCAGGTGCTGTAGTCATCACACTGTAGAACTGGATTTCCCCCCCTCTCTCCCCTGCTTGCTCTTCTGCTTCCATGATTTCCCCCCCCGTCTGCCTGATATTCGGGCTTTTCAGGTGGAGGATAAAGTGCCCCATCCAGGCATACTTTTGTGAGTAGTCTTACTAGTCTGTTCCCGCACAGGAGGCCAATGTGACCTAGTCAAATATTTCTGTTTTCTGTATTGACCTAGGGCGCGGTACCCGTGTGCCCAGTGTTTGTCATTGGCTTCCTAGAAATCACAGCTTACTGGGTGTTTTGGATCACCTGTCCAAGACGTTTAACTCTGCCTCTTCTGATATGTTTTCAACCTAAGTACCTAACACTGAAACAGTTTCACACCACAGGCTAGGGGCTTAAGTCCGCTCTTGTTCTGTTCTTCATAGTAGAAGCATGCAGGATTTGAAGATCCATGATGAACTTGAAACTGTTGGATGGCATCAAGATGATAGTTAGCGTTAGACCAAGAAAACGGAGATCAGAGTACATTTGAATAAAAAGGTTCCATTTTTACTTCATCTTTTCTTAATGTAACTAGAAACAGACTGAAATAATTTATTATTAAATTAATTTCTAATGTTTGAATGTTGATGTGCCTATCCTTAAAAGAAAAATTTAGCCAGGACTTGCCTTTGCATTCCTCATTTCAAGGAAATCACTCTTCGCAATACTGCAGTGTGGTTTGGTGTCAGCAGCCAGCTGGTTAATGCTCTCCGTTTCCCTCATTGTGACTTTTCTGTAAGAGGTGAAGAAATAATTTGAAGGACTTATTTTTTTTGTGTGTGTGTGTGGGGGTAACTTTTGTCAGAAATTTTTTAATTCTTAAAAGGTTAAAATAGATCTGTGTGTAGCACCCTCTTAGACCTGTTAACACACTGCTGTTGCTAGAAATTTCATTGTAGGGGAGGGGGAGGAAGGAACGACTCAGCTTGGAAAGATCTCAGTCATATAATAAGAAGAGGGAGGAAACAGCAGAAGGAAGGATACCGCTGAATACAACAAAAGTAACTTACCTTTGGTGGGCAGGAAGGTCCTGGAAGAGAAGTGGGAAACTATGGTGCCTTGCAGCGTCTGCTGTGAGAACCTTTCTGGGGAATTGGATCCTATCTTCTCTGCCTGTGCCAATTTTATAACACAGAGGACTGAAAGCTAATAGTTGTGATTAAGTTTTCTAGGCTGCCTAGAGCATTTAGGTGAGTTTAAACTCTCCTGGTAGAAATTGTTAGTAATTTCTACCGCTCCCCACGCATGCATCATCAGCAAAGGACAAGCAGTTAGTTCTAAATCCTAAGCTGATCCGCCGAAAGATCAATTGACTTGCATTTCTGCTTTTCCTAGCACATACACAATGGATATGTACTCTATTGTTGCAATTAATTCCTCAGTAAAACTGTATCACTTGCTTATTCTTTTTAGTATGGGTACTTCAAGTTGCCATCTTAGGCTGGAGAGACTAGTGCTTGGGTAGTTGTGTTGTGCTGTAGGCTCTGGGATTCCTCTCCTGAGCTACACTGTTGAATTCCATTGTGGCCCTTTGGGGGAAAGGAGAAGCAAACAGGATCCATTGGACTTCAGTCCTCCACTAAAAGCTTTTCAGTTCTAAACTATCATTCCTTTATCAGAAACTAATTAACTGGAACTTCATTCGTTTTCTTCTTACCAGAAAAGGTCTCTAGCCCTACACCCGAGGATAACAGACCATTTTATGTCTCGGTCAAACTTCCCATTCAGTTCATGCATGATTTCTTTTCTGTATTACACGGTAGGATTTTTAGCCTAGTTCTGTTACCAGTTGAAGAAAGGAAGGTCTCCTAGTGATACATCGGACGAAAAAAACTACTACTAAGAAACTAATTTTCTTGGTAACCTGTTTCAGATGATAGCAGAAAGAGCAGTAACTGCAAGGTTCTTGGTAGAGCATGGCATTAATAATTGATATATAAACTAAATGGCAGTCTGCAGCAATCTCATTTTCACAGGATGCTGTCACATATGACCTCCAGTATGAGATTACATACTAATGCTTTCATTCAAAATAAAACATTTAAATACAAGGAATAATTACTATATAAATATATACAAATATAAGGAGTAAGTAACTGCAGTATCCTGCAGTTACTAAAATATGACTGTTGATTCCTTCATTATACAGCAAACTATATTGTACATACATGTATGGCATAGAACTTTGGAGAAGAAACTGATTTTCTTTCTAGTCACCTGCCTGATTAAGTCTCACAGTGTTATCTGAGGTATTTTTAAAATATAAATACTTAAATAACATTTACTAAGCACTCTTCCGTTGTTTCAACAACCGTCAATCACTTTTGAGAGCTGTGTAAAAATAAATCGGGACTTTCTGCACCATGGTTTTTTTATATGTTACAAACTTCCTGGAATCTGTGAGCACCCGTCTGTGCTACATACTTGACTGCTGAACCATGTTAGTTGTTTGGAAAACTCGTTTAAGGAAATGAGCTTGTGTATCTTGGTACTCATTTCTTAAAGTAAAGTCTCAACTTTTAAACTGTTTTTAATTGTTCTACGTTACAGAATGATGGCCTTGCAGGAGCAAGCCTGGCCAGTCCCAATGAAGGCAATTGGAGCACAAAACCTTTTGACAATGCCTGGAGGAGTGACCAAATCAGGGTATCTTCATAAAAAAGGAGGCACCCAGCTGCAGATCTTGAAGTGTAAGTTGAATGAGCTATTAACTAAATTAAATGTTTTAAATGCTTGCCTTGGGAGCCGTTAACACATTTCATGTTAGCAGACTATTTAATGAAGCTGTTCTTCCACTTACTTGGTCTGTAATGGATTACAGTTTTACTGGAATATATGTATGAAAGACCCATATTAAAGGAATTTCCTTTAATTGTTTTGGAACTGTAAATCTTGGATGATAAATATTGTGGTTGATTTTCTTTTACTTGGTTAAAACTCATGTTTGGTCCTTCACAAGTAAGATTTTAAAGACAGAAACAGATTCCTGGGATATGTATCAATTTCAAATACTCTTTTCTAAAAGAAATTAGTACTTGGCTTTTTTTTTTTCAGTTGGTTATTCTGTACTGGAAAAACCTCCCCATCTCCTACTGCTGCTGTGAAATGGAAATTTTCTCACTGCCAACATTAGGCTGTACTTAAAAACAGTAATTGCTTCTGGAATCAGAATCTATTTACATAGAGAAAACTTAAGATTTGGGATTTATTTATATGTTATTAATTTGCTATCCTTGTTTGTAACTGAACTATACTTACATAGTCAAGGACAAAGATTACTGCCTTTGATAAAGGAAGGAATGTTGCCCCCCTAAAAAAATAAAATAAATCATCATTTTATTGGCAGCTTTATGTACCTGAGGTGACAGAAGAGAGGGAGATACCGGCATGGTTTTGGGATGGACGTAAACTTGAATTTGTAGCCTCTGGCCACCTCTCTCCCATTTTGTTTTAGGTTGCGTTTTTATGTTAGCTTATTCCTCTAGTAAAGGAGCACAGGTGGAGGTCAGACCTGCAGTCTTTTAGGCTTCTTTTGAAGTTATCAAACCAGCTGCCTCTCAAATGAGGGAAGTGAATACTACCCTTAGTCCTGAAACTCTGTGAATGGACAGCTTTACCGTGTGGCTGGTCGTCAACAAGCTGTCACTTAACTAGTTTGTGCTCTTTTATACTGATTAATAAGACCATTAAAATCTTAAACAATAATTCTGCCTGACTTAAGAGGTCCTAGTTAATGCCCTGCCTTTGGATTTATATTTTAATTACTTTTTTTCATTATCTTTTCAGGGCCATTGAGATTTGTGATTATCCATGAGGGATGTATTTACTATTTTAAGAGCAGCACATCTGCATCTCCACAGGGCGCATTTTCTTTGAACGGTTACAACAGGTGAGTGCCAAAGAACTTAACACGCAAGCTCCTTTTACATAATATAGGGGGCTATGGTTTTCATTTGCAACTAAGCTAAACTCAGCTACATCTGTTGTTTGGATTAAGCACTGATCTTGGATTCCAAGAGATGTATTCCTTTCAAATTGTATGTATGATGTTTCCTGTGCTTTGCAAGTGTATAGCCTTCATCTTTTGTAATTTAACCAGTAAAGCTGTTAAAATTGCAATGTGCTTACTCCTGTTACTGACTTATTGCAGATTTTGCACATGCAGATACATGCAGATTCTTTCAGACAAGCGATCTTTGTTCTCTAGTGATCTCAATGATAGTCACAAAAATAGGAAGGAATCAGAAAGGAATATTTATGGAGTTACTGATTTGGTAACACTAGTGTCAAAATTGAATCAACTATAGGAGTTATAAATGAGAGACTGCACGTGCAAAACGTACAACTCATTTCACTACACATTATAAATCTTAATACTGGGTTTTTAAGTTAAAGACAAAAATAATGACTTTCAAGTTAACCAGTACTATCAGAATCTGACTGAGTGCAGCATACATGCAAGGCCCACTAACAGAAGTTTAACCTAACTTTAGGAAATTGCTGTTGTAATTGATGCTAAGAAAGGGCTAATGAGAGACAGAATGTAGAGAAATATCACATTATTGGTCCTAACCACTGCATTTTTATTGTATTTGTAAGCATGTATGTCATTCTTGTACTGCATAATGTTCTCAGACTTTTGGAATAAGGAAATATCTGTTACTAGAATGTGAGGGCTTTCTAACTGACCACAACAATGGCGTATTTTATAGGACTGCAGTTATAGTCATTGTAGCTACTTAAAGATTAAAGATTAACTTGTATAAGTAACCTATACTGTAACTTGGCCGTTAAACTATCTCCTGTGATCACATGAATGTAAGAAATACCATGGAATTTATAAATGCTAGGGACTGTCTCATTGCTTTTTACATATCTGCATTCTAGCAGCCTTGTAGAGAACTTGGTTGGAACTGGGACCAGGTCTGGGTTAGTATTAAGCGCAGGCATAAGCATTATCAAAAAAGAATTTGAAATTAAAGAATTTGTTAGAATTGGTAGTTGCATAAGGGTGTGTGAAAACAAGTCACTCTAAGGCTTCATTGGATTTCTATTTTGCAGTTTTCATTCAATAGCCTTTATGTGTCAAAGAGTGGACAGGAGATGAGAAAGCGCTGCTTTCACTAGTGACTCAAACTGTATAGTGATGCCTATTGCTAGTATCCCCCCCAGCTGTGCCGTGGGTATTTCCCACATTAACATCCTTACTAGCCTTACATTAGAGAGGTAACTTATAGTTCCTTTTGTGACTTTGTTTTGGACTGGGCAGATGCAGAAAACTACAATCTGTAGCTTAAAAGTAGGACTGGGTTCTAAAAAAGATGCAATCTCTAATTCTAAAGTAATTTTGCAGTTGACATGGTTATTAATGG
>VZTL01086223.1:0-13004 GCA_013400535.1 Scopus umbretta
TGGATGAGATGATCTTTGAAGGTTTCTTCTGACCCAAACCATTATATGATGCTCTTATTCCATGCTGTCCAAGTGATCTCTCACCGTGATCACATTTACTAAAGGTTCTGTCTGACCTGCCCTAAATTCTACCTGTGTTATCACGTGCTTGGAGTCCCCAGATCTTTGACAGCCGTAAGGAGCTAATGGCAGCTCATTGACTCAGCAGCACCCTTCCTAGCATCTTACGGACCAGGCAGAAGTAATGTGTGTATATAATGAAAAGCCCATCCTCTTGTCAGCATACAAGCAGACTACATCAAGAAAGTAGAGGCCACTTAATTCAAGTCATTCCTGGCTTCCAAGTGATGGATTTTTATACAAGCCACTTTAAAAAAAAAGTGTGGCACAAGTGCAAACATCTGATTTTTTTTTTTTTTTTTTGGGGGGTGTGTTTTGTGTTAGCTAGATTTCTTCTGATTAGAACATGTTAAGAAACTTAGATTAAAACGCATTGTGAAAGATGTCAATCAAAACCCGAGTCAGGGACTGCTGGTCTCAGGGGACCCTGCCTGGGAAAGGCTGTCCCGAGCCACCCCCTCGCTGCGGGGCTTTGCTGGCCACGGAGCCCTGCTCTCAACCATGCACTGTGGTACAAACACCAGGCTCCTGCACCGGGGAGGCCGGGCTGTGCAGGAGGAACCTCGGTGTCAGCAGCCTATTTTCATCCATGTGCAACGAAACCCCACGGCCAAGGCCGTCCCTAATGGCCGACGTGTACAAACAATGTCCCGATTGTGCCTCGCTGCTTGGACTCTCCTAGGAACGCAGTCGCTGCAGCGGTATTAATTAAAAACAAAGCCTGCTTGCAATGCCCAGTTTGTGAACCCGTTCCGGCAGCCACACTGAAGCAATCTTTGTGAGGACCTGGGTTGCTTCGAGCTAAAAAAAAAAGGGGCGAGCAGATCAGCGGTCCCCGATGAAACCTGGTGTCTGAAGGTTTGGTATCACACCACAACCTGCCTGCGCAAACCTAGCCGGTGCTGCCGTTCCGCCGACGCCGGAAAAGGCTGTGCCAGTCTTTTGCAAACCTCTGTTTACTGTGGGAGAGCTTCAGCTTTATTAGCTGTGCGATGACAGACTCCAGGGTCGCTGCTATTGTTTTATTTGAATTGCAGAGATCTTAAAATGCCCCAGCCCTGGCCCCTAATCCCACCATATCTGGGGCTGTACAAATACAGAAAAACCCAGGTGGGTCTTGTTCTTCCTAAACCTCCTGCTGAGCTCCCTGGGCGCGCTGCTGGTTAAGCAAAGTAGGTCAGTGCTCCAGACACACAGGCGTACACGCGTATCAGACAGGAGAGATGCAAACGGGAATATTAAGCTGCCAAGTGGCTGTTAAAAGCTGCACAAGGGCAATTAAAATATTAGCATCCTTTCATGTAAGCAAAGCAGACAGAAGTGGCAATTAGTTTCAGTTACAACTGCGGAGTCCTGGAGGAGCATCCTCAGAGGCATTTTCTTTTTGGCCACCTGATGCTTACATCCATGGGTGTGACAACCCGCGCAGGCAGAACGGACGTGACTGCGTGGGCATCTGCCTCCGCACACGCAGGAGTACAACGCACAGTGCCGCGCGTGGTGGGATACGTGCATACGCACTGTCGGGCTGCCTCTGTCCGTGGAGGAGCCGAGGTTGCTTCCCCACCTCCTGCCCTTCGCCTGCGACGTGCCAAGGCAGCGAGCGCAAGCGCTGCCCCTTCCAGTTACTTCTTTTCCGCAATGAACCAGACAACTTCATTGTAAGGAAAGTCACCGAGCACTCACTGCAGCCCCACTGCAAGCCTCCCTCAACACTTAAATGTTACACTGATGATTAATAAAATAATTCCATAGGGGTGAGTCATGGGGACAGTTTCATTCATTCAGGTGGTGACTGCAACCAAAATAAAGGCGCCCCCAAATTCCTGTTCCCACGTGATATCCAACCCCCGGGCACAAGAAACGTCACTAGCTCACCAAGTTAATTTTAATCTGGTCAGTGTTTGCCAAGCCGATTACTGCAAACCCAGTTAAAATCCTAATCATGGCTCTGAAGACAGCGAGCTCTCGTGCAGCAAGGAGAGTTGGTGGGGGCAGAGTTTGGGTTTTAAATGGAATAAAATAAAATAAATTATAAATAAATAAATAAAAGGAGACGAGAAAAAGGTTACCAAAATGTTTAGCCTTTGTTTTATTGAGTTACAACAAATGAGCAACAAGTTAGAAAAGTTGGATTTATTCAAACTCCCTAGCATCGTATTTGTGCCGTGTACTGAAAGGTGGGCAATTTTCCGAACCCAGCTCATCAGAGGAACGCACCGGACGGCTCTCGCACCTGCTTGCCTACACACCCGTGCTCCCGCTCTCCCTCCTCCTCCTCCTCTTCACACATGCACGGACAGACACCCCCACACAAATCCAAATTAGCAGTATTCGAAAAAAAGTGCACTCGGGAACCTAGGATTGATCTAAAAATTTAGTGGCAAGGATTAATCAGAAACTTCTGTTGTGCGCTACAACATCTAAAGCTGGAGGGCAGACTGCTGGTTATGGTGTCCATCGTTGCACCAGCTGAAGAAACAGAAACAAGTTTGGATTATGAAGCATCTTAATTTCCTTGCTCCAACCCCCCCGAGGGTCGTACTGCATGTTTAAACAAAAGTGCTAAAAAAAAACCACAACAAAAAAAATGGCATTCTAGCCAAATCTTGAGAGACCCACAGCCGGGGCTGGCTTGTGAAAAGTAAAGTACAGGAGCTGGAGAAGACTCGCTTTGTAGGAGCATGGAAAAGCTGAGATTTAAATACTTCAACCAGTAGCAAGTGGCCATAAAAAAATAACCCAAAGAAGTCAAAACAACAAGGAAAAAAAAAAAAAAGATCAAACCCCAACCACTCCAGAAGGACCCTCCCCAGCCCCGTAACGCATTTAAGTGGGCTGAAATGTAAACCAGGGTGGGGACCTGGGCTCAGATGTTGATCCGCACCAATGAGACTCCAAAAGATTGCAAATCTGTTTTAAAACGCTTCAGAAAAAATTCTCCTCTCCCTCCCCCACAAGAGACACTTCCCTCCCCCAAACCAACCCCCAAATTTTGCAATGGCATTATATGCAAGAATAACTCGCACCTATTAAAAAGTTAACAAAATTTCCACATTGTACAAATCTGTTCCAGTAGAGGAAGAGCCTGGGCAGGAAAGTGGGTGGGAGAGAAGCTAAGGAGAAACCTATGTACAAGGACCCTTTTCTCTTTCTTTTTTTCTTTTCTTTTTTTAATGCAGTAGTAGGACTTTGGCACTATAAACAATCCCATGATGATGCTCCACGAGAGTATTTCTCGCTGTGCCTCCGCAAGTGCGGTTTGAGACTTGGAGTTGCAACACACTATCTCACCCCAGGCAGGAAAATAGAGTTTTCTTCTATTTTCAGACAGCATTTCCCCTTCAACGTCAGGACAGTGCAGCTGAGGAGTACCCCTGCAAAAATTATAAAAGCAGCATATTATTTTTGAAGGCACTATAAGCAACTATTTGAGCTGTCAACTAACACGGCGTCCAGTTTACATGCCTGCACACGTGGTAGCACTGTATTTTGTATTAACCATACCCTGAAGCCTATCCCTATCGGAGCCTGATGTGCTGGTAGGGTGCCCAATTTTTGTTGTATATAACACCCAGCTAAATAACACCCTATAGATTATTAATAGGGACATACAGCTCAGCCTTGACTCTGCTGACCCCTCACTACTATACACCTCAGGCAGATCCTTGCACTGGCTCAAAGATGACATGCATGTGGGTTGGGGACAGCCACTTTACGACCATAGGACAGATGGTGCTAAAGGTCTGTCTTCCCTGGTAAATCCCCTCATTAAATACTTTTTTTTGCATGATTTTAGAAAATAATTATACAAACTGCAAGACAATGGAAAAAATTGTACGTGCCTGCGTTCTGCAGAGCAGCTCCCTGGCTCTGCTGTGACTCCTGCACCTACATAAATCCTGCACCATGGACCAGAGATTAAAAAATAACCCCCCCCAAAAAAAACCCTTCAAACGCTCACCCACCTACACATAGCCCCAGTTCCCAGCACAGAGCAGGGGCTCTGTTCAGCATGGTGTTCCCCACTGAGGTATAAACGTGCAAGAAGCGCAAGCACCCACTCAGGCTGGAGCTGCACGCAGCAGCATGAGGTGGCTTTCCTCCATCCTCCTCCTCACCCATCCTGCAGCAGTGCTTACCAAAACCCGAGCTAACCCATTGTTTCACAGCTTTTATGAATGTTGCTACCAGGTCTGTTATTTCCCACAAAAGCAGTGAGCTCTGTCTGGCATGTGCAATGCAGAAAGCAATGTGGTCAAGCCCAGTAAAAGGGCACAGGCTTGCACCGACGCCAATGGCAAAAGTCCTCGCCACCCTGGTGACCTCTCCTCAAACAGCCCCCTGTTCCTCCTCACTCACGGGAAAATTTTAATTGCTGCACTGGCTTTTGTTTCCCCCTCTGAAGTCTTTCATTGCGTTACAGCTTGGGTCTCTGACACGTGTCACTGGTTTCAGGGCAAATGGCAAGGTCTCCATACTTCGGCCTCACTCCCTGAAATGCTTTAGGGTGACCCGAGTTCTGCAAAAACCATTGGTCAATCCCACACTGACTTCCAGTTGGCACCCTGGAGCCCCACACCAGTAATGGGCACTATAGCTAGCTTCATGGATGAAACACTAAACCACAAGAAAAATGAGAACTTGCACAGAAAGGGAGGGAAACCCCAGTGCTGTTCGCTTTTACCAGTTTCAGACACCAAGGAATGTACTGGGCCACCAGCAACTGAGCGATCTGAGCTCCTGCAGTGGTACAAAAGGGGTTGGTGACACAAAGAGGACCCAGACCACCTCTGATGCCCAGTACAATGCATACAGCAGAAGCAAGGGGTGACTTCCTTCGGACTCCTTTTTTTTTTCTCGTGTGCAACTCCCAGACATGGTTTTCCTTTGGCACATCTCCACACAGCAGTGGTCACAGCCATCAAGAGCCAGGGCACGCATCTTCTGGGATGTCCACCTACCTCACTCCCACTGTGAGCCATGGACTTTGGTGCCTACATCTTGCAGGGTTTGGGCTTAAAACAGAGATCATGAGACAGCTCTAAAAAGGAAAGTTTATGGCAGTGAAGGTAGTGGTGGAGGAAAAAAATATGTGCCTGAGAAAAAACCAAAAGCTCTGGAATGAGGAAATACCGATCTTGGGAAAACCCCATGGGGAGACAATGCCGTGAAGAAAGCCAGCGGTAGCTGCCAACCACTCTGGCACACTCTGGTCCTCTCTCATGTCTGAGCTGCAATTTGCTGTATTTAATTTAGGACCAGTTTCTGTTTGTCAGGCTCGTGCAAATGGGGACAATAGACCTAATTTTGACCCATTCTGTTGGAAGGCAGGAATATCCCTGTTGATGGAAAGGGAGCTAAAGCAGTCTTTTGATAGAGCAGTTGGGCCTCGTTACAAGAGGCTTCATTACACAGCATCTGGAGCATTTTCAGTGATGGCTTTAGTGCACTCTACAGCAGCCACTCAAACATCTTGAAGGACCTGGTACCCTACGGGGACAAGGTCTCACAGCCTCGCTGTTCAAGAAACCTGACCTGCTCTGTGGAATAAATCTAATTTTGCCAAAAGCTTCAGATATAGACTTAATAACAGAGCCTTCTCTTAGTCCACGGATGGTATTTCATGGTGTGAATCCTGCTCTCGCTGAAGCCAGGCACTCAGCAAACTCCCACTAGCTGCAGCAGAATCTGCCGAGCATGGATCAGTTTTGAAAAACTCAGTTTTCTAAGACATAAGGCCTGTCTAGCCTGTTAACACAAATACTCTCTAATAGTTTCAGAAACTCCTAAAGCTACACACCGGAGCAGAGAGGGACTGAGCTGGTCTGGAAGAGCTCAGGTTTTACAGAAGCCACGCACAAATTCAGCCAACAACAGGAGTATGGAAATCAATCACTGAAAACTGTTCACTTTGAACTACGTACATCAAGCTGAGAAAGTAACACCACCATAAATGTCAAAGGCGCATGTTTCTGCCCAATGTAGGGTTTGGCAGTGAAAGTTTCACACAATGCCTGTGGCTGTGTGAAAGTCAAAAGCAGTTGTCCCTTATCAGCTCTTCAGTCCACCTCCTATATACAGCCAGGACAGCGACACTACTCCTCTAAGGTACCAAGGAGTATGATGTTAGGAAAAATCAGACTTTTATATGATAACAGGCAGAAACAAGCTCTCCACAGGTCTCAGGCATTCTTTGCTTTTGAGTCATACCCTGGATGTCACCTAAGATAATGCCTTGTTAATTTAACGCCAAAGTTTTAGTCAAAAATTATGTAAGATAGGCTTCACAAATATAGAGTGAAAGTTTATCCTGAAGGAAAAAGGAGCCAGTAGCTGGGATTTTTCCATGGGTTCCATCAGTGTGGGGTATAAAACTTCCAGCTTTTGTGTCACTACGCCTGTGACAATGTCTCCATGCAGGCACCGGAGAGCAGGCACTTGCGTTTCTGGCAAATATAAAGGAAAATGAAAGAGAAAAAAGACTTTGTGCTTTTGTCAAGTCCCCAGGCCAGCATGCTGAGAAACAGACAAAAAGCAGAGGACAAAATGGTCCTCTGATCTTACTGCATAGTCTTCGCAGCGGAAGCCCTGCTCCAGTGCATCTCTTCTCAGTAGGTGTATTTTACAACCAGCCACCAGAAAGCTCCTCATCAAAAGGATAACCCAGCAAAAGTTTAACCAAGATCAAAGTTCTTATTAAAATTCCTTTCTGATAAACACTCGAGCACCTCCACAGCCCTGGAGCTTCACAGCCAGCACCTCGGCCAGGCCACAAAGGCAGGAGGTTCACCCCAACATACCCTACACGCTGCTCACAGGCACAAAAATGCAGTCACCAAAACCTATGCTGTTGGAAGAAGGTTGTTGGAAGAGCGTAGTTTCAGAATACAAAAGGTTTGGCAGAAATAGTAGTTTCAGGCAACCCCCCCTCTCCTGCCCTCCTCCCCATTCCTTCTTCTAGCTCCCTCTCCTCAATATGAACGTTTATAGCTGGAAGGGGGAAATGATCTGGAATAACAACCCTGGGGGGAAAAAAAAAATCCCACAATGCATTTATTCATCGCACATTTGATTTTAAAAGGCAGATCAGATCCTAAGGCTCTCCTTTCTTATGTGGCTGCACAACAGGGGCACCCCAGTGTGCCACTGGCTGATATTCCCATGTCCTTCTTCCTTTAATCTCTGCCTTTGCTATGCAGGTAACACAACCACCTTCTCACATCCCTAATTACCAACTTCTGCAAGCATAACACAGGACAGTGCCTTGCATTGCTTTAAGATACTTTGTGATAGAGATACTGTGATAATATTTCTCAAAATTAGCCAACACAATTCGTAGTTCAAAATAAAACCACTGCAGGGTTTTCCTATTGAACTCAGAGAAAATGTCCAGAAGACTTTTGGACAAGTATTGTACAAGGAGAAAGTGGAGGGCTCTAGGCTAGCCAGCAGGGCTTGCTAAAAAAACCTGCACCTCTGCAACAGAGCATCAATTCAAGCACTGCCACCTGCAAGAGTAAAAGTCTGCAGTGCAAGTATGGAGGGACTTCTATCAGTCCTGGCTTTTATATATTTTTTTTTTTAATATATTTTTTTAAAGAAATGCTGACATATATTATACTTACTAGACACCAGAAAACTACTAACTGTTTCTAAGATAGGTGTTCTCTCACTATGGTTGTTAATGCAGGGTGTTGAGCCTTCTATGGGCGAAGTCCTAGTTTAAGCAGATTCCAGTCTGGGAGAGAGAGACTCGGTTATACTGAGCACAAAACGTTACAGGCTCCAGTGAACTCAATTCGTCAAGAAATGCCGACAGCGTTTGCTCCAGATTTATACCTGTGCAACTGTGATCAGAAACAGGCTTCAGGTCTCCAAATAACCCATCCTTTAACATTGTGAAAGATCGTATAAAACCCCCTTAAAGAAAAGCCCTGCAGCTTGCTTTTAAATTCAAGATCCTGTGAAGACGAGCTGCTAAAACACCCACACAGCTTAGTCTGGGGCATTTCCTATGCCTCTAGAGCGAGCAAGCAGAACAAAGCAGGATGGAGATAGTTCTCACCTGCAAGAGGAACAGAGCATATTTGCATGAGCTACTTCAGACCCCACAGCATTTCTTTTTCGTTTTTTTTTTTTTTTCTTTTTCCCTGCTGTTGCATAAAGAAGCATCACTGTCCTGGGCCCTTCCCCCAGTGACCTTTCATTCTGAGCAGGGCAGGATGCTTCAAAGGAGGGACCCGAGGTGCAAAAACAGGCACAGCCTCGATTCACGGGAGATCTATGATCTGTTAGCAAGGGGGACATTAGCAACTAGTGTTACTATTTCTTTTCACGGCTTAGCCGGTTATGATTTACATTAAGCACTGTAGAGGTTACATAGGTCATTTAAAGGCAGAAAGTTTGAGGTTTAATCACTTATTGCAAAAACAACAACAAAAAAACCCAAACCAAAACACCAAACCCCCAAAACCACCAAACCAACAACTCCCTTTATCCAGGACTTGACCCACAAGGAGACAAGAAACAAGGCAAACGGCACTAACCCCTCCCCTACCATGCAGTTGCTTTAATTTACAAGCACGATGGGTCTCCCTTTTGTTCAGGCATCCAGCAGGCACAAGGATCCGGCAGGGATGGGCTCCAGGGATTTATACTGAAGAGGGGCTACAGGATGCTGGAAGCACACCCAGACAGAGGCAGGCTCAGAGAAACAGGGCACCATCAGCATTACCTGTCTATACGTGGGAATTGTCTCCTGATATACTTTCAGAGTCAAAGTCTGCCAGCTCTGCCTGGCCTTCGGGTGCTGTTTGGCTCCAGCTGTCCGTACAGTCCGATGCAGCATCATCCTCGCCCACTGTCACCTCTACCCAGTTGACATCTGCCGGCTCCTCGTTCTCCTCGCTGCCGTGGCCGTCGTGGCTGTTGTACTCCAACCTGTCCGTACCCTCCGCTTGATTCCCCAACAAAGAGTCTTTCAGTGGTTCACAGTCTCTTTTTGCTCTCACCACCAGTTTCCCCCCATTCTCTTCATTCAGTTTTTTATGTTCCTGGTAATGTTGCCGAGACACCTCATTACCATTCTTTGGACTCTCAATGTGTTTTGATCCCTTTTTCTGGCTTTGCTCATTATGACCATCAACAACATACTGCTGCTGGTACTGGTCAATCCATTTAAGTGACCCTGTTCTTAATGAAGACCGGTTTTCCTTGAACCAGCGAACTATTTCAGTTCTTGTGAGCCCAGTCTGAGATGCTAACTGGTCATACTCCTGAGGTGATGGCCACTGGGTCCTTGCAAATGTACTTTTCAGTAGATGAATCTGCTCTTGGGTTTTCTTAAATGTGCTGGAGGACCCAGATAAAGCACCAGGAAGCTGGGAGCTACTCAGCAGTTCTGTCTGGCTTATTGCACCATTGGGAGTTCCTTGTTCTTTAATTTTTCTGTATGATCCCATTGAGTCCAGGACAGCTTGCTCCATGCTGTCCCGTATCTTTCTCCGCTCAGAGAACCATGAATCTATCTCCCTCCTGCTCAGCTTAGTCTCCACTCGAAGCCTGTCCAATTCTCCTTGGGTAGGAAAAGAGCATCTTAGGAAACTCTCCTCAAGGGCCTTAAGCTGCTCTTGAGTTTTCTCTTTGAATTTCTGGGGAGTAAAATCTGTGTATGGGTGAAATGAACGGCCGTGTCGACCAGCTGAAGGTGCTATTTGGTCTTTCCCTATAGCATCGCCAGGGATGTGCACAATGCCCCTTTGACTTCTGTACCTGTGGTCACTGAACCATTTCTTGATCTCGCTCCTGGAGAGACCCGTTGCCTCTATCAGCCGGTAGACTTCTGCATCATCAGGAAACTGGCTTGCCATGAAACTAGCCTTCAGCTCTGCTATCTGCTCCTTCGTCTTTTTTCGCTCACTGGCTGGCGTCAGTGGTACAGCAGTCAACTTGGCAGGAATCTCAGGCACCTGAACTATGTGAGGACGTTTGGCCTCTGGGGCACTTGACAGGGTCTGTATTGTCCTCTTTTGCCCCTGGTTTGGGGCAACAGCAAGTGTAATTGGTGAACAGGAAACAGTTGAACCATTTGACACCGGCGTCAAAACCAGACCAGTCTGACCCAGTATCTGACAAGGCAAAGCTGTCTGGATGATGGGCTGGGGCATTTTTGCAGTTGTCAAAGGAGCTGGCAGGACAGTGATGGTTTGGGGAACTGCTTGTATAGTACCATTGAACATCTTCTTTCTCGCCTCTTCCACTTCTTCAGGAGACCAGCTTATACCATGCTTCAAACGTTGTGTAGCAAACCAGATTCTGATTTGTTCTTCTGGATGTTTTGATGCTGCTGTCAGCCATGACAACTCTGCTTGTGTTGGGTAAGGAAATTTATTAAAGGAGTTGATCATGGTTGCATTAGTGTCCAGCGCAGAGTTGTATTTGGTACTGTTCAGAGGTACTGGGACCTTAGGGACAAGGTTAATATTTGGTGGCAGCTGTACAGAGGGCATAACGTGGGCTAACACATCATGGAGGAGGTCTCCATTTATACAAGCAATCGCTTCAGTGGCTTCAGTTATGATGCGGGGGAGAGTGCCATCCACATGGTTTTCCGTAACTCCCTCTTCTGGCTTTTTAGGACCCTTCTTGGTTTCCCCTTTAGGCTTTCCCAGTTTCATCACTGGCGTTTTACTTGCACTAATTCCCCCATGAAGTGAATCATCACACTCTGCATTTTCTAGCCCACCGCTTGTGACAGTTATGTCGTTAGCAGTGCTCTCAATGGACTGCTCTAGAACAGTCTGATTATTGCGTTTAATTAATTTCAATTTAAAGTTAGTCTCTCCTGGGTGGTATTTTGTGTTGTGGTCAGATAAAGAATCGTATTTTTTGGTTGTGAAGTTGCATTCAGCACAGACATACAGGGGGTTGAGAATGACATTTGGATGCTGAGTGTCAACATGCTCTGTAAATTCATTTAAGTTTTGTGTTGAGTAAGGGCAGTATTTACACTCATAACCACCCTGGGGTTTCTTAGACTGATTTTCAGCTGGGGGCTTTGCCTCAACCACTTCGCAGTCTTTGACTGAGCTTTCTGAAGGCCAATTTTTTTTGAAGTCCTGCAGCGGTGCACCAGCTCCCTTCTCTTTAGGAGCCTCTACGCCCTCAGCGCCTTCCTGCTCCATGACTTCAGAAGTACGCACCATACAGGGAGTTGTTGACTTTCTTTTGCTAGCCATGGCAGCTGCTGGCAGTGGGCTGTTGTCCCAAGTGGTGACTTTTTTTGACAGGGTGAGCAATCAACTCGGAAGATCTTGCAAATGGCTCCAACCTTCCTTGATTATTTTACTCTGTTCTGTTTAATGAAGAATTTCCACCTCGGCTGTGACCATCAGCTCTGCCAGCAGACCTGTCAGCTGCATGACACCTGTGAAACAAAGCACACACCTTTAGGCACTGATCTATAAAACGGATTTAGCAAACCCCCACAGCTCAATATATGTGCATTTACAAGGCCATTTTGGACAATGCTGAACTCTTCCCCCCCGCCACCCCATCATCAAGAGTCAAAAAATCTTCCCACAAAGAAGAAAAGCAGTGGATAATTTGCAATGAAGTGCGCCGCAGGTAGAAAATGGCTTTGAAACAAATAGGATGAACAGACAGGGGATTTTAATCTCCACTAGACTCAATGTGTTTAGCTGGAAAAGAAAGAAGATACTGCTATAAATATTGTATCTTTTTATAGAAGCTGCAGTTTCTATTAATTATTATTTTGAAGCCTGCCGATTTGAAATTGAGTGTGATTTATATTAAACTTAATTACTTCCCACTGTCACTTACCTTGTAAATATGTCTACTAAATGATTGCGGTTACTAGTGATGGGTGATTTCTAAATAAAGCTATACGGCCTGCCTTGGTTGCAAAAGTAAAGGCAGAAAGAAGAGTTAATGCAAATCAACAATTTCAAAGGTCTGTGTCTTGGCGAGAGGTGGGTTCAAAGAAACTGCAGCGGATCTATAGAGGCCTATCAAGTCTTTTCTGGAACAGAAGTTTTCTTAAAACACCACTTTTCACTCAATATTGACAGAAGTAGCTAGCAAAGGTCACAGAAGCCCTTAGATCCCTTTTAAACAGGGTCCCTTCCTGTGACCCTGCTGATACTCCCATCAAGCCCTGATCTGTGCACTTCACTCCGTACAGAATTAGAAAAATCCATTTTTAAGCATGATTCATATGTCAAAGTGGTTTTGGAAGTTCCCAAATGTAAGAATTCTGTAAAACACATATTTTTAAAAGGATCCGAGGTCAACATCAGTCAGCACAATCACAAAGGAAAACTATACCAGCTGTCTTACGATCTACCTGTACTCATTGGGGTGGGTGGAAGGAGTGGAATTTAATTGTCATTGACAATCAATATGATTGTCATCAATAAAAAAAAACTGATAGCAATTGCCTGTTTAAGATGTCTTTTCTAATCAAATTTGCTACTAATCTTCAATTTGCTATTCTGCCCAATCAGACAGCCTCTGGATTCTTAATACCTCCAGGCCTGATGGAAAACTCATCTTTTACAATTAAGGAGTCCTTAGGATGAGTCGGTGGAGGCACCAGGGTTTACAAACTGGAAAAGGATGGAAAGAGGACATTTGCAGAGTAGGTAAGACCTGCATTGATTTTTGTAGAAGCATATTAAATGGAGTATCTGAACTAGATAGCTAATGAAAGATGTCCCTGCCCATGGCAGGGGGGTTGGACTAGATGATCTTTAAAGGTCCCTTCCAACCCAAACCATTCTGTGAGTCTACGATCTCATGTTTAACCAAACACAGATTTTTCTAATTGTGAAACTTGTAAACCATAGAATAGTTTGGGTTGG